>FASU01006303.1:2257-26754 GCA_001486225.1 Heliconius pardalinus sergestus | reverse complement strand
TATTATTAGTATAATTGTAAATTAAACATAAAATATTTAATCAAATATTTGACGTAACACTAATGTTTATTTCATCTCCTTCAGTGGGGATCGAACCCACAACCAGTTTTATAGCCATACTTTGTGCCCCTGCGCCATTATGGCTCCTATTATCGTCATTATGGTACCATGTCATAATCAGAGTACAATGCACTAAGATTTTCTTCAATTTTCCTAAGAAGTACATTTCTAAAACTTAGCTTCAGCTTCTTATATACAATTATTGATCGAACATTAAGCATAGCAAATAGGTCAAGGCGACAGGGAAGTTAGTTGTTTTGAGGAAAACGTTGTTTCTATTGTCACGCCTTTGTGTTATTTTGATTTTCATACATACATATGGAATGTTGGAAAATAAATGAAATTATTTTAGATTTTTTTTCTTTGTAGATATCAGTAATCAATAATAAATTAAAATAAAAAAAATATTAAAACAAACGGTTAAGTGCTAGTCAGGCTAACGCATCGAGAGTTCCGTACCAATTTTAACTTATAGGTCAACGGCAACGACTTTTAAAAGTTGGCAAACTTAAGTTTGTGAGCGTACCTACACACTTATTTTGTAGATAATGAACTACCAATAAAAATTTATAACAGGCTTTGTGATATATTTGTTTTTTTTTCCTTTATTCGTAACTATGCTTGCCATAGGTTATAATTCTAGGTCCACGGGACCCTATTCTATAAATGCTGTTTAACTTTAACCTGTAAATTTTGCTCTAATCTACATTAAATTACCTAAAACTTTTATTATAGCTAAAACTTTTTACTATTAAATAAAAATATTTTAAAAGAAACTATAATAATGTCAACTTATAGTTGGTTGTGGCTAAAACATCATTAAACTCAGTAACATATATTTCCCACTTTTAAAGCTTTACGTGCTTAGTTTCATAAATACCCAAAACACAGTTTGTTAACGATATCCTGTGACCTACAAACCTATTTCGACCCCTCCTTGACGCGAATTGGCACCTATTTACTTTTGTGCAGACGTGCGACTTTTCACCCGATTGCGGTGAAGCTCAAAATGAGGCAGACTTACACAGCAGGGTACATAAAAGGAAAATAGTGTTAATACACTCTGGGACATTTCGTGTAGAGTGAAACATATGTCACTTCGTTTAATTCTACAACCGTCACATTTATAGTAAATCGCTATCTTATTATGCTACGATGGCCTCTTTCACAACTTTCATCTAGTTATTATAACTTTAAATTTTCTCTATTAAAATTGCATTGAAATCCTACGGGAGAGAGAAGTTACTTAATTTTTAAAATAACTTTTCGAAATGATAACTTCATATTATATATTCTTTAAAGTAAAAGTGCTTTAGAATAATTAATACAGTTTGTCGCTAAATATCTAACCTGTGTCATTGAGCCCTGGTATAGCGAGGTTATTTTAAAAATGTATAAGCTTTTTTAAAATTTTCACGTTTATTCTCGCATAGCAGGGTAGGTAGAGAAAACGTAGTATTTAGACACTCCGTTTCCCAACTTTCGCCATAGTTTTTGAGTTGTTAGGTAACGTCACGTCAAGTTAGTCACGTAACGTGAAATGTCTTTGTAAAGTAATTTATGCTGATGGATGCTGATTATTGTTACCAGAGTGGAAATCGAACCCACAACCATCATGTTGGCAGTCACCTGAGTGTAAAGACAGTCGCTGTAGGCCACCACTGTAGATAAGTCTCTACGATTTGATTCATATGAATCGTTATGGAGACGAATCTATTAGTCAATAAGAAAATTGATTAGAGCAAACTATAAAACGGAATAACTTGTCACTAACTCGCTACAAAACAGAGTGAAATAAAAAAATGGCAAAAAATGCAAGTTTACAATAATTTTGATTGAAATTGGAGCTCTCATTAAGCATTCCCCTAATCGTTCGTTATTTGAGACGAGCGATGTTTGCCAAACTTCAAAGAGTGAAATATTATATTCGCAGCAAAACTTTTGTAATTAGTAAGTTTTTTGTTTTGGAGAAATGTATTGATGCCATCAGGGCTTAGTGGAATAGCGTCTAAGCGAGATGATTGTGGCTTCGATTCCCACTTAGAGACTGAAGTATTTTCATATCGTGGCTCTGGTATCTAGACTAAGAGTGGCTTTGAGTTCCTCGTTTCCTTGGTATTAATTATATTTACCTTATTAATATCGTGGTTAATTTAATTTTATATTGCAAATAAATATATAAAAAATATAATTATTATAATTATGTTAGGCTAACATTAAATAAAAATACAAAATATCTTTACGTTTTTATCTGGCAAATAGTATAGTATGACTGTAAACGCAACTGGTTGTGGGTTCGATTCCCATTCAAGGAAGCAAAATTTTTATTGTTTTCATTTCATCAATCAATACCTAATGCCTCTAAAATTTGGCAGAAAGTGGGGAACGGAAGTGTCTTAATCTTAGTAACATTGTATGTGTTTACATAAGGTTCCTTGGTTCCCTCTGATACAGTGTGGAATACTATTTTATAATACAAGCACACAACACTGACTTAAGTAGATTTTTAATAAAAAAACCTTTCTATTTTACGAGAGCAGCATTAATCTGATCTTCTTAAAAACAAAAAAAAATACTCTTAAAATATAGTGCCTTCGCTGAGCTTAGTTTTTATTTAAGACGAAACGCGAAGACGAGAAAAATATAGCCTTAATACGAAAAGCAACAAAAAGACAGAGCTATACTTTAGTGTGCCCATTCTTTATTCTGAGAACAAAGTGACCATTCATTTTGTTTTTTCCAAGTAAAGATATACTTTGCACGTGAAAATATTATATTCTAAAGAAAGCACATGTGTGAAAAAGCTTAAGCTACAGGTTTTGAAAGGTGTTTCGAAAAGCTTTTTGTTTCTTTTTTTTACTTATTTTGGATTTAAAAATAATATTATTGACGCCAGTCGTTATTTAGGGATTCTACAAATGTATTTCTGCGAACGCGACAGATTTTAGGTTCGATTTCCACTCGAGAAAATGAAATAATTAATATTTTAATTTATGCGTTCTGGTCATAAGACATAGCGCGGCGTTGAGTTCCGTTGCAGTATGTGTATGGACAGTAGAGTGTCTTAACACTGGGCTCTCTCTGTCTGCCCTGCTGTATGCGGGACACAAGCTGAAGAAAAAAATAATTATAGAAAGAATAGAAAATTGAAATTGAACTACAAAATAGTTTATTCCATTACATAAATAAAATGACACGTAATTCGTACTGTTAGGATGGCTCTTCGTGGGTTGACACTTTAATAATGAAGTTGCTGAATAGAAAATATTTTTTTAATATATTATTTTAACAACAGACATTTAGATTAAATTACAGATAGAAAAATATTAAAAATGAAAAGTATTTTTTGCTGATAATAATACAATTTTATAAAACAATGCATTACATTCATTTACATGATAGATGAACTGGCTGACTAAGCAATTTAAAGAAGTATAAATTGTATAAGTATTTTTATTTATAAGTTATTTATAAAAATATTAATTTCCTTTAGAGTTGTTGAAGGCTGTTTTATTTTTCTTTAATCACCTGTCATCATCTCCATAAATTCTGAAATATGAAGAATATTATGAATCAAATTATCTTCTTCATAAATAATACAAATATCAATATCGTCATTTTTACTTATCAAAAGGAAAAATAAGGTTAAAGGTACAGTTGGCAGCTTGTAGCACTATTGGGACTTGTTTTTTTAACTACGACGATTGTGGGTTCGATTCCTACTTTTGAGAATATTCAGAAATGTACAGGACCTTCTGCAATATTAGTAAACACAGCATACAATCAAGTTTCTCGTCCCAACAAATAACCTATTCCAATATTATAAAACGAAAGAGTTTGTTTAGTTCGACGCAGTTATCTAAGGAACTACAGATTAAAAAAATATTTTTGGATTCGGTAGGTAGTTAACTTAGGAAAGGTACCCATTAATCGTTTCGAGTTAACCCACCGTACCTACATTCAGGTATTCAATACAGCTTAGTTAATAGAAAAAACTAGTGTAAAAATCTTTGAATACATAATTAAAACATTCCTTTAATAGATGCTATATTTTACGTAATCAAATTATAATGGGCGGTGTTCCCTGTCAGGTCGCGACCTAGTTTCGTCTGACAAATAGAGTCAATTTATTTTGTCAGCTTCCGTATAGTGGATTTATGTTTATTAAACTTTGACGACATCTATAGATATACTGTGGTAGTAAATTTTACTTTGGCATAGCAATGCCATATATATTTTTTAAATTTCTGTAGAAATTAGATCAGACAAAGCACAGTATTGGGTTCCCCAAAAGTGGGGAGCCGAGTGTGTTAATACTAGGTTCCCTCTGTCTACCCTACTTTTGGGAATAAGCGTGAAGCTAATTAATTTTCTTCATATTTACCATCGAAATCAACAGTTCCAGAAGCATCGGTATCTATTTCAGCTATCATTTCATTGAGTTGATCCGGCGTCAGCTGGTCATCTAACGCGGCTAGTATCTCTCGTAGGCTTGATGTTGGGATGTAACCGTTACCTATAAAAATAAAAAACAATAACTTTTAATGAATTTTACGTATTTATAGATAATTAAAATAGATATAGATACACTAATTTTATTCGAAGTTTAAGCCGTGGTTTCCTCTTTCCTCTCTTACCACTTACTCTTGCTTCATAATATCTTTTTATCATCACTATTTCTCTTAACATGCCTAAGCCACCTAAGCAGATTCTTTTTAATTCTCAACGAGACATCCCCGCTGGTACTTGCCTTTCTGTGTATCTCTTTATTGCAAAAATATTTTGAAAACGACTTTATTGCAAAAACATTTTGAAAATGAATACCAACTTGGTTTTTGCATTTTGTAGATAAATAATCTAAAGCATTGCATACAAAATTAATGAAAACTCAAGACTACATACTACAAATATATACGAGTATATGTAAAATTATCCAATATTCTATATATTCTTAGCCGAAATAATGCTTAAAGTTTTAAATACAAGTATCAAAACTTACCTGAAATAAAATCAATTTGAGCCAAAAGCCAATTGTAAGTGTCTAAAGTATTTCATTCAACGAATATACGTGTATTTCGTATATAAGAACGATAAAAGTGTCAGCGATACGATTTTAGCGTTAGCGACCAAACAATTTACTGTCTTACTGTAAGAAGCTCAAACAAAATTGGAACTAAAAGCTGTGCTGTTTTATAGAAACGTGAAGTGTAGAATTTAATATATTGGGATTTTTTAAATATTTGTAGTATAAAAATGTGGAATTAATATAGTAAGCAAGTTGCCCCCGTTTGACACAATTCCACTGCGTTTACAGTCTTTTTCATCTACATCCCCTTTTAGAAGAGTACGCTAATAATATATATTTAATTTTCCACAAGTTTCCATTTTCCAGTAGCGTTTACTTGTGCCCCTACGCCACAACTGGCTTCTCCAAATCATGACTTCTAAGATGGATTAAAATACAATACCTTCAATATTAATTAAGCTTCGCGCTGTTATTCCAGCACCTAGCGAAGACAGTTTGCTTTCCAAGTTTTCACTTGTTTGATAGAGCGCTGGCTCTCAGCCAACCAATCGATGGAACTTATTGGTACAATTATTATAGAAAATATATGTGTTTTACAAGTATTCTGTGACAAACTTTTTATTTTCTGGATTTTATACTTGTTTTTTTGCTTTAGTAACTATGGAAACCAATATGTTACAATTTATTATTTTTTTATTGTTGTGATTCATTTATATGAACATTGAATACCCCTACAATTTTTTTAGAATGATAATATTGGTTAGAATTTAAATTGATTTTATTGTTATATAAAATTTTATTTTAAGAAATATTTACATAATATAATAAACAATATCTACGAATTTATTTTATTTTTTATTCAACAAACTGAAGTGAATAACGCGAACAAGGCAACACAACCTTCCCATTACATTTACAGTCCGATAAGATCAGGAAAAAAGACTTTCTAATTGGGTTATTGAATTTTTTTTCATCGTAATTGGAAAAATAAAGATATCTGAACTAAAATGAGATTGCTTTTAAATAAACACTATCAAAAAGAAACAAAATTACAAAATACTATCATCAGCTAAAAAACGAACCCGTTACCTTTACAAAATCAAATGGTTGAACCACTAAGTATAATAGTAGAGTGATATTTCATACATTGAGTGGGCAGTCCTATGGGAGAGCTGCTATCCACACGCCACTTGGCACGGTTTGATATACGATTATTATCTTTTGTACTAAATCAATGAAATATAGTTACAGATATCGTTATTATTTATCGAATACTTTTTTAAATGTTGTTATTATTTATCCAAAAAAAATAGGCAAAAGGAACGTAGTGTTAAGACACTTAGTTACCCAATTTCCGCCATTTCGTGGCGGAACTTCCACTTTAGGATTACATGTTTTTATACGCTTTCTAAATAAATATTCTCCTACAAATACTTACTTAACCTAAAAATCATATTAATATTAATAGTGGTGAATAATTTTACCTTCTTTATCGTAAAGTCTGAAAGCTTCTTTAAGCTCCTTTTGAAGAGCTTCGTCATCTTCATCCAGAAAATGTGTTGCTACGCGCACGAATGAATCGAAGTTTAGTTTTCCTGAACCTATAAAAAGTAATAACCATATTGAAATACATGTCTAATTAAGTATTGAGGCCGTCGTGGCGCAGTGGGATAGTGGTCGTGGGTTCAGTCCACGACAGTCAGTTCAGTCAGGGGAATCAATTGTTTTATTTCTCCATCTGGTAACAAGACAAGCGCGGCGTTTCATTTTAACCAGACCAACAAAATGGGAATCAAACCCACAATCATTGCATTAGGTTGCGACCCTCAGCAGCCCTTAACATTAATTCAATATTTTCATACAATTAACACTACAAAAAAACTTTAACCCTAAATTTCCCGAAGGTAACCAAAAACGTCCCATCACATTAGCGTCAATGTCAAACAAAATAACAAAGATAATCCATCTAAATAACTTCCTAACACCATTAAACTAGCGCCCGAGTTCACTAAATTCTATACAATGAATATAAACTTGTGAAGTTAAACCTCGCTATCTCTAACATGCGAATAACTATTTTAAAGTACAATTTCCTTCTAAACTAATGTTATAGTTAGTTCAAACTAATTTAGTTCGGTTAAAATCTAAGCGCATTTCTAAGCTTATAAAATTTTATGAGGCGTAATTTTAGTTCAGTTCAGAAGTTTAATTGTACACGCGGTGACTGTAGATTCGATCCTCGCTCCAAGAAATGTTAGGTATTAGCTTGTGGAATTCGATTCCCACGCAAGGAATTGAAATATTCGATATTTTCATTTCCTCACTCTGGTAACGAGGCAGAACGCGACGTTGAGTTCTATCACTTAACGGGCAATCTCCAGAATTCGGCGGAAAGTGAGTGAGTTTTGACGCTAGGTTCCCTCTGCCTATCCTGCTGTGTGCGTTCTATTAGATTTTTTATACCCCCTACATTATTTCTTTGCGCGAATACAATTTTTTAATGTTTTATCATTAGCAGGTACAAATAAAATTATTCAGTTACAATTGGACCCCTTGCGAGTCACGTCTAAACCAAAATTGCAAAATTATTTTATCCCAAATAATTTAATTCTACCTTCATTCCATGATTAAGAACCGTCAGTGTGCAGCGCAGAGACCGCAAGAGCAGCGGACTATCAGATCGGACCGATTTTAAATGTACCCATTAATTCTTGTAACGTTAGCATACTCAATAGCTTTGTATTAGAATTCTGAATCGAAAACCAATACGAAAATTCGAGTTTCTTTTTAAGGGTTAGATTTTGAATGTAATTTAATTTTGTGGATTAATGTAAACGTGAATAAGTTATTGTTAAAAATCATTTAAATGCGGTAATCACTTTTGCATGTTAGGTCCATGCATGAGAGTTTGGGTTCAAGTCCGTTTCGTTTAATAGTAATTAATATTTAGAATCAATTTTGTTAATTTGGTTATACAAAGTAATTTATGTTCCTATTATTATACAAAAGTAACAAATATTTTAAAAAATATTTTTATTAAATGCTTTTAGTTGCGATTTTGACACTGTGATTACTGGAAATGGTTAAGATTTGTGTATAACAGATTGTGACAGAAATGGTCAAGGAAAATGAACTAAATATGTTTCCAAGATAAATGAATTATTTAACACAAAAATAATTAAACAAAATTCTTCAATTTTCTATCTAATATTAGTATAGACAAAAATATTCTTTCCTTGTTATATTTTCCCGTATTTTCTTCATAGTATGCAATGCTTGGTCCCTTTACTCATATCAGCGTGTTGGGGCCATCTAAAGTGGTATTTAAGGGTCGTTCAGTGGGAGTCGCTTAAATGATAGTACCTACATGACATTATTCATACGTACATGTAACGTATGTTACAAACATGTATAGGTTTCTTTACTATTTTGATGAATACATATTATTATTTCGTATAATAATATCGTTGCATATATTTTTCTATCTAGAATTCTTTAAACTAATACTTTTTAGCTTCATGATGTATCCTGTAAATTGAAAATGTAGTGTTAAGATACTCCGTTCCCGTTAAGACAGTTCCGTTCCCTATTTTCCACTAAATTTTGGAGGCCTCCGATTGGGTATCGACCCCCCAAACAGGCGGTAGCAATAGACGGCACATTCTATAACATATTATTATAACCATCGTAAACTCGAAGTTGTAATTCTATTTTAGTTACAAAGACATCTTACAAACACCACTAAACACAAAGTCAATAAAGTCATTTCAAAGTAGCATGTTTAAAAACTGTTGACGTTTTTATTCATACATCTTAGAGAGCTATAAAACAATTCTCACATCTGGTTCATTTTAATTATTCATTTATTTTAGTTCATTTTGTTTTCATTAGTCAGTAAAATTAAAAAAAAACACGCATTTTTGGTTTAAATATCTTGGTACTTTAGTGTTATACATAATAATTTTTATATTGTAAAGAATTTGATATTTAATTATTTATTTTACTATCAACCAAAAACTCCTGAACGAATTTAGATGAAACTATACAGTAATATAAGATACTAATAATAAATAGACTCAAATAAAACATAGGTTAACACAATTCACGTAAAGATTTTTTATAATTTGGCTGTAATGTAACATCGATTTAAGCGGGCGAAGCCGCGCTATTACTTTCATAAATTTGAATCCACTACTGCCGCTTGATAATGTGGTTCGATTAATTGCAAATATTTCAGACAAGCTAATACGTAACCTATCCACTACGCATTTTTTTTGTCTTATCTTATCATATCTTGATAATATAATAAATGTAAAAGTGTGGATGGATGTTTGTTCCACTTTTACGCAAAGGCTATCGAACGGATTTAAATTAAACTTTACAGTAATATAGCTTATACATCAGACTAACACATACCTAGGCTACAGTTTATATAAGGATTTTGTATAATTCAGCAATAAGTTTAAACGGGCGAAGCCGCGTTTGGGTCGCTACTATCTTCATATAATTTCAAATTCATAGCGGATTTGGGACGCGTACCTGTCTCCGAACACGACGCGATGGGTCGAAATTACACTCGAGGGAATGTTTTTATTTAAAATAGGTGTCCCTTAATCCTTTTGGATAATGTACGGTGTTGAGTTCCGAAATGATAAAAGCAATATCTATGTTTAGATATGGAAAATAGAATGTATCACTATTTTTACATGTTTTTATAATATCCAAACATTCAACTATGAGAACTACTAGAATAAAATCTTTAATCATTGATTTGGTCCCACTCTTTAATAATTGTATCTTCATGAAATCTGGCAGTTATACGTAGCTTAGGTACTATTGTACAGAGACAAGGTTATCTATCAGTTATATATAATTTAACTACTAGATAGCATAACAGCCACTTACCATCAACATCCTCGTTATCCAACATTTGATCTAATTCATTGTCGTCGAAGCTGTGAACCATTGTGTTTAATATCGTCCTGACCTTCTCCTTCTCGATGCGCCCTTGCTTGCTGGAGTCAAACATGCTGAATGCCCGTCTGAGCACTGTAAAAGAAAAGTTCTAAAATGAAAGTTGGTTCAACTCTTCTCTCACACCTTAAGGTTTAGAAGAGTTAAGCTTATCGTGAGTCTACTTCTACATCGGAGGTAAGGTAACTATGGGGGTTGGAGGAATCAGAAGCCTACCTGCCTGTATGTCAAAAAAGATTCATAAAGACCCTTTATTTTGCGTAGAGGTATCAAGCTGAAATTAATATCAAATATGTACCTACGTCTTGGAGCTCAGGAAAAATTTTGCTTCTAAGTAAACGTAATCAAAAGATACGAGCGTCTATGCAATGTTTTTGCCGTATTTTGTATTAAATTCACAGCGTAATCAAAACCTATAGGGCTCTTCAGAAAAAAATAGAGTTTATAGTATAAATAAAGAGAAATATCCAAAAATTAGATATTTATACTTATTTACGTAAAATAATAATGACAAATTTCAAAATTCTTCTATACGGATCCTAAAAAAAGGATGAATTTTATTATTTCAAATAAGTAAAAATATACATACCTATTTTATATGCTATTGAAAATAATAACACCCATTGTATTTATTATGATTGTTATAAATAATTAAAAATATTGAAATAACTGTCCATTTAAAAAAAAAATAACAGAAACAACCATATATAAATGAAAATTAAAAACTACTTCTGTTGCATCCATTGTGAAAGTGAACAAAAGGATATATAAAGCCAATCTACTGTACCTTTAATTTATTGGTGCTATAAATAATGAGTGTACCAATTACTATTGTATTTTTGCAATAATATTTTATCTGCTTTTATTTATTTTTTTAAGCTTCACGCTGAATCCCGCATATAACAGGGATAGACAGGGGGAACCAAGTGTTAAGCTGCTCTGTTTTCAAGTTATTTACTTTTACTTATATAAAAAAATTAGTTTTTTAATACTTACTTGTGATGTGCTCATCATCTATTTGGTTGTTCTGCAAGAAATAAATCACTTTAAAGGCACTTCTTCCTTAAAATTCAATAGATTACCCAAGTATAAACAAAAGAAGATAAAAGTAAAAAGATTATGTTAATCTTACAAGAAGTATTACATGGCATTTACTAAAAAAATATTAATTTTACTTTAAATTATATTATTTTATTAAATAACGATTTATATCAACAATTTTTTTGACAATTCTCTTAAACGAACCATTTTTGCGTACGGTGTATAGAGGTGCGCGAGAGTGCCGACGCGCGGGAACCAACTGACGATGTTAAGTATTGGATACCTCTAGCATGATGACTAATTGATTATTATTATACTATAACATTCTTTATTTACTTGAGCCTAGTCGTAGCGCAGGGGTACGTGCGACTGTAAGCGCGACGGGTTGTGGTTTTGATTCCTACACGGAAAAATGAAATAATTAATATTTTCAGTTCTTCAACCTGGTGACAAAACGCGGCTAAATTTTCACCAATTTCCAAAGTGGCAAAGGGAGTGTCTTAACCACCATGCTCTGTCTCTCTTTCTCTCTTTCTGCTTAGCCTGTTACATGCAGAATACAGTGTGATACTGAAACAAAATAAGTTGCTTCTCAGTCAATCAGTAACTGAAGATTTTAAAATAATATCTTTGTGGGATTAACGAAAAACTCCATACTGTTCCAAGAATTCCTTCATTTTCCATTTTTCGATGAAACAACATTTTTGTTTTCCTTTCTCTTTCAATCTTTCTCTTCCTTGCTACTTCCTTTTTTTCGGTTTGTACCACCTACTCTGCTAGAATAAAGAAAAGAAACTTACTGATTAGACAATTCATTATCTACTTTCCTCCTAATTTTAAAGATATTGCCTGTTGAATTGCGGAATTCAGCGCCGCGCTTTTTCACCGCGATCTTCGGTCCCTTTTTAGAAAATTATTTAATACAAAATAAAAAGAGTATATAAAATTATTTTAATTTCTTCGCTCTCTCGCTGTGCGTTTCGCCAGTCCACAAGCAATATCTGATCTGGCAATATCGAAAATTGAGCGAAAAATGGCGATCGAAGTCCCTTATCACCAGATTCCCTTTGCCTTTGCCCTGCTATATGCGGGTTACAGCATAAAATTAAAAAAATAAAATGACCTAACTATTTCTATGTTCTTACCATTTATTTTCAGTCACAGGCGATTGTTTATATATTTACAAAACAATAAATCAGTAAAAACGTAATGTTATATACATTTACGAGTTGACTCCGTTCTCTGTAATAAAAATCTTAATCGTATTCATGTAAGACAAAACTATTTATTCATTCATTTTATTACTTTTTCAATGTAACTGTGCATAGTTTTCTATTTTTGTTTCTTGCGTAGAGTGTCATATTATTTGAGATTCATTCTGAATGGCGCATAAATAAAAAAGAGAATACAGAGGGAAATTAGGGATGAGACACTCCGTTCCCTACTTTATACCCCAATTCAAGCATAAATTAAACTTGTTAAAAATATAATAGCCATTGAATGTGTTCGATTTCGTGTTTCGTGATTTGTTTAACCTGAGATTTATATTTAAAAAAAGCAAATTAACTTTATATATAAGAAAGTGTTCAATTAATATTAATACCTATTTACTCTCCTCTTTGTACAGAGGTTACGAGTTCAATGCTACAGGCATAATGAAAATTGATTAAGTTTTCAAAGTTTCGGGTTATTGTACTGAGATAGCACAGACCTATTCTAATATAATACATATATATTTATTATCTTAGAAAGCAGCATCGCGCTTTTCTCATATAGCACGGTAAGTAGAGGGAACCTGGTAACCTGGTTTTAATACTAAACAATTCATTTCGCGATTTTACGTCGAATTCTTCGCATTGGTTAAGTGGCGCAACTGTAACCCGCACATCTTCCATGTGCGGGACTCAGCGTGAAGCTAAAAAAAAGAAAGACGCCAATAATTTTCATTTAAAAACATTGAATCCACAAATACCTACAGTAGGTAGAGATTACATCACAATTTCTCAAAGTACCGGATTAGCTATAAAGGTACCATATTTCCACCGGTCGCATAAATTGAACGACTTAAAGTTTCAAACGAGCTTTACTCCGTATGTAAATTTAATAAGATTATAGGGCATTCTAGTATGAAATGTTATTTTTGGAAGCGATGTATATTACGAGTAAAGCCTATTTTTAAATAATAAAATTGATTCCAACGTAGCACAGTGGATAGTGCTTAAAACTATAATTGTTACTTCGGTTTTGACTAGTAAAAATAATTATATTAGTTTTTTTTTCAATTTGCAAGAAGAAAAACGCGCAAAATGTTTAAAACTCATATAGGTATATGTGAGGCGCATTGGGTTAAAAATAACCTAAGGCAGAGTTCAACGCCACTGATCGTCTATCATTTCTCCGAATGAGATTCGAACCCATAGTCAATTTCAACACTTACGAAAATTTCCAATAATAATTTTCATGTTCATAATTTTTTTGATTCCATTCAAAAATCTCCAACGTTATTTTCTCTAACGATTTAACACAAAGCTGCTGAGAAAGCGCTTTTCTAAAATAAATGAAGCTTAAAATTGAAAACTGAAGCTTTTGCTCAGAGCTTTTTTAAGAATTCAATAAAAATGACTACTGTCTGATTTAGTGTATGAAATTAATGACGCTAACATAAAATTAATATCTTTTACCTTTTATTTTTGACTTCTTTAACGGTTATTATTAATAAATGTGGCTTGGCCTACTTAAACTTATTATTATATAAAAGCTAAATATACAAAACTTTTACAAAAATTGTAGCTTATTATTCCGATGGTGATGAGCTATATTACTCTAAAGTTTTATCATAATTCATTCAGTAGTTTCTGCGTCAAATTGGAACAAGCAGCCATCCTCACCAATTTTCACATCACATTTACCAGAGCGATGAAATGAAAACAATTCTTTACCCACGTGAAAATCGAACCCACGACCATTACGAACAGAAAAAAATAGCACCTAAAAATGAACCCACGAACATTGAAAAGTAACTTAACTATCACACCTCTCAAGTAACTTACTTGATAGAGTAAGCCCGAGGAATCTATGTCAGGGTGTCACCGTTTATATAAACTTAACTATTTAACGAGTGGAAGTTAAAGACATTCAGTGTGACGCTCAATTCTAATTAGATTTTATGAAGCTACATATTTTGTAAGAGCGACGGTTGTAGATTCGATTTCCACTTGGATTTTTTTTATTATTTTCATTTTCTCACTCTGCTAACAAGACAAGGCCCGCCAACATGCAAAATCTTTAAAAATTATCGGAATGTGGGAAACGAGTGTCTATGTCATGGACGTAGGAATGATGGTCCATATTTTGGGATTTGCCGTGCCCACTTTGGAATAGTTTAGTGCCTTAATGGGAGAAATTGACTCCCATTAAGATACCAATCAGATAGGAGTAACAATAGGATAGGAATAACAACTTAACAATAGGTTCCCTCTAGGCACAGGGACGGGGTAGGCACCCAGCTAAAAGTTCACTATTTTAGAAAATGATCTAATATAGAGTTTCATTACACATGCTAGTGGTTAAGACGGTGTAAAAACTATAATGTAGCACATTGTAACCCACTGTAATACAATGTTTTAAAAATACTGCGTTGTAACGTCGTCATAGAGTGTAGGCGAAAGGTTTTTTCAAAGTTTCTCTTCTCCGTATAGAAGGATAGAAAAAGAAAGCCTAGTACCCTAGCACTAAATACTCGAGACATTACTTGTTGAACGGAACTCAACGCTGCGTTTTATCTAATTACCAGCAAGCGGTGAAATGTAAATAATACATTCCTCAAGTGGAAATCGAATTCGCACCTGTCGCCTTTACGGTCACAATAAATGAAGAGTTTTAGTTTAAAGATAACAAAATAACCTTTGGTCACATAATTGTATTATATTTTGTTTCATTTTAAACTTCATAATAAGCTTCACCAACTTCGAAATGAGAGAAGTTTTTTAATTCCCTTTGATAGCATATGAGCCTCACATCCACATTGTATGAGAAAAGTTGTTCCCAGTTATATATATGTATCTATAAGTATTAGATATATAAGGAAATATGCCACTCTGGTGCAATGGAACAGGGTTTGATTGTAAATGCAATTATTTTTAATTAAATTTTCCGGGAGGTTATGAATTTTTTCTGTATTATAGTAGGTTAATTAAACAAAAGATTAAACAAATTCAAAGATATTTAATATTTTCATTTCCTCGCTCTGGTCACTGTGATTGAGTTCCACCACTGAACACGCAATACCTCGAAAATTGGGGAACACAGTGTCTTAATACTATGTTCCCTTTACTTACCTTGCTAAATGCGGGATACAGCTTGAAGCTAAAAAAATATTCCACCCACGACCACCGTGCTTACAGTCAGGCTGCTCCGCGATGATAAAAAGAACAAATATTTAAACTTCTAACGCGATGTCCAACGTCGAATAAGCACGCAAAGTAGTTGCGTGTGCTTGACCTATTTACAAATTGGATATACTGTTGATGTCAGAGGTGAAATAAAAATGTCAGCTTAATTGTAATACTGCGTGACATAGCAAACATTAGGGACAATAAAAATTATATATATAAAAAATGATATGTAACTATAGCTGCGCAGTTACTTATTTTAGCAGGGTAATTGTAGGTTCTAATTTCACTTGATAATTATTTAACTGATAAGGCGAGCCTTAATTGTTATTTTAGTTATTCTTGGTTTTATTTTTTTATTATTTATTATGAAAAATATAACTAATCGCTGCCAGTATATGGAAGATAAAATGTAAATAATCAAAACAATTATTTTAAAGTTTTTGACACTGGCTGATTGGGTTTTCTGATTTTAATGCAGGTTTCTCTGTTGTTTTGGGTAAACCCCTTAACATTTGGCATTTAATAAATAACTTTAAATGATTTTGCTTCATATAATTATTGTAAAATATTTGGAAACTAATACATTTGCATCTTCATCTACGAGTATCATGTATATCCATATTTATACCATTTTCAAATACAAATTATTGGTTCTTATATAGCTACGACATACAACTTTATCACGTAAAATAATTTTAATATTATAATATATTAATGAATATAATTAAATGTAATAATATTTGTTTATAGGCCCGGAACAAACCCGCAGACGGCGGTGGTCATGTCAATCAAAAGAACGCAGCCGGCCAGAAAGCTACGCCGCCATGTCAAAAGGGTAATGTAATTGCTGCTAGATTTAACTATTTATAAAAAAACTGGATAAGCTACGCGCTTTGTCTTGTTACCAGAAATATGAAATTAAATTAATTAATTCCTGCGATTGATAATCGAAGCCACAACTGTCGCATTCATAGTTAGGCGTTATGCCACTTGGCAACGAACAGCTTCAACAACGAAAGTGACCGCACTTGATATTTCTATTGGATATCCAATGTTTTCTAACAACTGATAACCAAAAAATATATGATAAAAATGTACGATCATTTCCTACAGTAACAACAGCTTAAGTTCTGTCACTTGAATATTTAATAATTTTTAATAAGTTGTACTCTAAAATAGTTAATTATATAGCTATATAACTATCACTTTTGAAATCAAAATTCAATAAATATCAAAAATACCTTTCATTTTACGATCTTTTCCGAGTCGCCGTAATCGGAAGGAGGAAAACGTCAAAGGTGATAGATAGGGAACGCCTATCTCCAAATGAGATGAAGTTTGTATGGAAATCAAATAGCTACCAAGGCGTCAGATTTCCAAATAAAGAAGATTTTACCATTTAAATGCTTGAAGCATTCGAAAGAATAGAAAGCTACTCTAAGTCTTCCGAATAGATAGAATATTATAGACCTCCATAAACCTACTCAAGTGTTTTCTGTATCTAGGGTTCAATTTAGCTGTATTTAGTATCTTCCAGTCTTAAAAGCATGTCGCACAGGTGCATCAACAAAAGGTGGCCCCAAGACTCCAGTTAAACCATCAGCCCAGAAAGGTGCAGCGAAGACAGCACCTCCCAAGCAAGCTGCAGCAGCTGCTGTCAAGACTCCACAGGGAAAGAAGAAGAAGGGGCACAAACATCAGCAGTATGAGCTCATCGTTACTATTAATTTGGTAAGCTTAAAATAAAAATATTCAGTATAAAGGCTCAGGTATACAAGCGTGCGACTGTAAACACTATGGGTGGGTTAGATTCTCACTTGGGAGAATGAAATCTTGAATATTTTCATTTCCTCACTACAGTAACCAGACAAACTGAGACAAATCACGAGAATTCAATGGAAAGTGGAAACCGAAGTGTCTTAACACTAAATTATGCTATAACGTTAAAAAAATAAGAAAAATATTTAGTAATCGTTTTAGTTATTATAGGAGAATTAGATATTATTGAATATGTAATTTATATACGCCATGGTTGTGAGTTCGATCTCCTCTTGAGAAAATAATTTATTTTCTTTTACTCGCTCTGGCACGAAAAACGCGGCGTTGAGTTCCAACACTACAAACACCAATTCGGGAGGAAAGAGGGAATGAAGAGTGTTGACACTAGAATCACTCTGCCCGTCTTGCTTCACGAAAATTAGAGCGTGAAAGTAATAAATTCGTCTACATCACCTCACAAAAAAAGTATTTCTATACTTCCAGCATTCGCAACGAGCTACAATATTCTATGAAAACGGCAGTATTTAAACATTCTAATCTCCTTCAAGTCGCCTAACATAAAGTGAGCGATCGTTTCATCTTCCCAAACACTTTGCTAACGGCTACTGGTATCTGGAATAGATTTACGATGGGGCCTATTCTGATAACTGGCTATATATTTTGTGTCAAATCGTATGCAAAATTAAGTGATATTTTTCTCTTATTTATCAAAATTATAATATTTTGGTTGTTTACGGTTGTGGGATCGATTCCCACTTGGGAGAGTGTTTTTTTTATTTCCTCTCTCTAATGACACAAAACACTTAAATACGTTGAAATTTGGTATATAGGGAGTGTAGTTGATCACTAAAACAAGATTTATCGAAATTGTTACGGAAATGTCCCATACATTACAGAAAATTAAAGTCCACGCTGACAAAGTTACAGGCGACGCTTTGCTAGCAATATATTAGATAACTCATTAAAACTTATGATTTACGCAACTATCGATGGCATTTAATTAGAAATGGTTAAAGAATAGCGTGAAATGATAAATTAGTAATAATAATTTTAGTAAGCCAAAATATGTAACGTAAAATATATTCATATTTTAAAAATAAATCAGTTTTGAGCTGCACACGACACGATAGGCATATAGAACCTAGTGTTAAGGCACTCCTTTCTCCATTTTACACCGAATTCTGGATTAATTTCTTCGTTCTGGTATCGAGACAAAGCGCGGCATTGAGTTAATACGCAATATCTCGAAAACTTGACGGAGAGTGGGGAACAGAGTGTATTAACACTAGGTTCTTCTGCCTACCCTGCTATATGGAGATATATCTATTACTAATAAAATCGTTATACATATTTGGGGATCTGTCAGAAATTTCAATAATTAATATAAATCGGTCTAACCGTAAGTTGTAAGGTCTTGAAGGTTAAATGTCAGTGACCTCTAATAACCCGAGACTATCTAATCTACCGTAGATTGAAAATCAATTCAAATAGCTGTAATAATTAATTATATCAGTAAAGTGGCTAGAAGGAGAAGGAGCCTAATCAAATATATCCAATGTGGAAAATGATATCTCTACGAATGCTATAAAGCTGAAGAGTTTGTTTGGTTAAGCGCGCTTATCTCAAGAACAACTGTAAAAATAACTTTATGTTGCCTAGTCCATTTATTGAAGAATTATTAATAATTTCAATTTTAAGTATTATTAGGTATCTACTGTTGGTAATTCACAGAGAAACACTACGTTACCAACCACATCCTTATTTAGGAAACTTTTTTTAATTTCCAGAGCGAGGGAATAAAAGTATTAAATACTTCAAGTCGAAATCGAACCCACTACAGTCACGTTTACAGTTTACCTTATTCGCCTGCGCCATAGGCCGTTTATAATAAAATAAATATATAATATATAATTCTATAACGTAATCCAGAATAACACCGCGCCCAACATTTTACGAGTACGAGTCACAAAAGACAAGGCGTGAACTGTCCGGTCTACCGCTTTTTTAATCACGCGCTATAAACTAACACGCGAAGTGCCACCGTGTTATTCCAATTTCACGGTAAGTCGAACGGGAATAGGTTGAAAATAAATATTTTTTCTATTGAATTTGTTTATTGAAAAAGTATTTTTTTTTGTTTCACGCCGTATGACCCCGCATATAGAAGTGTAGGCAGCAAGAACCTGAGAAGCTAGTGCTAAAACATTCCGTTCTCATTAAAACACTTCTGTTCTCCATTTTCTGCCGAATTGTTTTTTACTTACCGGTGGTAATTTCGTGAAGCCTAAAGAGTTAAGAGTGTAGCCTCTATCTTTATTAGATCTTTTTTACATGGATTCTATAATTGTGTTAATTTAAAATTTGACTGTAGGTCTCTAACTTTGAAATGGCATTTTCGCCTGTGGCATAGTATAGTAAAAAAAAAAGATATTTATCAATTGTATTAATACTACATTTTATAAAGGCGACAGGTTGTGGGTTCGATTTACACTCGAGAAAATGAAATATTGAATACTTTAATTTCTTCGCCCTGGTGTTGTTCCGCCACTCATCACGCAATGTCTCCAGAATTCTGCGGAAAGTGGGAAGCGGAAGTGTGTTTTAATGGAAACGAAGTGGTTTTATACTAGGATCCCAGGATAACTCTGTCTGTCTAACCTTCTATGTGCGGGATGCAAGGTCAAGTTAAAAAATGTACTTAACATTAGACATGGCATTCGAACTCAAAATCCTTGCGAGTAGGAAGCGATATTGATCTTATACAGAGTGTGTGTTTTTAATATATTTATAATGTTATACTTATTTATCATGAAACAGTGCCATCTAAATGTAATCATAGGCACTATAATGTTTTATTGTAATTGAAGTAGATGTCTCTCACTTTAAAATGTAATTATTATTGCATGGAAATAAAGATTTTATATAAATAAAGATTTCATAAAGATTTTCTATTGTATGGTCTTCGTATAAGAATGCAGGCCAAGTAGGTATCCTTGTAATACCTAAAATATATTTAATCCATTAAAGTAAATTTACATTTTGAATAATAATTGTTTGAAATTAGGTTTTATATCCCCTAATATAAAACTAAGTAGGTATAATAATAACAGATATTACCTATTTGCTTACGCTTATAATTTCTCCATATAAAAATCAAGATCTAAATGCTATAATATAACAATAAAAATCTTTTCTAATTCAATTAGAACCCACGGATAATTAATCAAAATTTGTTTAAACGATTTTGCGTGACAAACAAACAAACACCTTAATATAACACGTTAAAGAAACGTTAAATTTGTTATCAATATGTTAGAAATAACAGCTATATGTAACACTAATAACATCACACGACTCAAGACGTTGATGTATCCATAATTTTGCCGCCAAAAGTGAGGCGTTCCAAATGATTCTCTCTGTGCCAACATTACACAAATACTTGTTTGTTCTACATTGATTACAGATTTTAACCGACTGTGTTCAAATATTGGGTATGCGTTTCATATTATATTTATATCGACACTATCATGGCGCTATACGAAGGTGTGTTTTTTTAAATATTTTACTTCTGTATCCCGCATATAGCAGGGTAGGCAGAGAAAACATAGGCCCGTATTTATAAATCGACCTCAACTCTGAAATCGATCTTGAGAGCGATCTTTAGACGCAATTGGCATCTTTTACACCGCTGTGACTTCCGTGCACGAATTATGTTCATTTCCTCTCTCCTTGCAGTGCAACAAAGTACAATGTCTCTAAGATCGACCGGACAGTGGCCATCCTAAACGCTGGATACGGAATGTATATATAAAAAATAAAAATATTTATAAAAATAATTTATTTTTCTTTGGCACCATTGTAGAATAACAGCTGTAGTGCAAAAATTCAATTTAAATATAGATGCTACTTATACCAGCTGTCATTGTCGTCGCGCGTGTCACGTATTTATTGCGGGAAAAAATATTTATTAAAAAACAAACATAAAAACAAAAATAATAAAAAAAAAATTGTGAAGTGAAAGTGATGATTTTGTAACACAAAGTGTCTTTTGTGAATTTCAAAAATTGTACAAATTAAAAATAATAAGGCAATATTTAGGGAAACCTATTAAAGTAAATTTAATATTGTCGTTTCGTTAATAACAGAAAGTAAGAAAAAAATAAGGGTCTTCCCACTAGATTCTTACTAGTTTTGTCAGAATGAAACTGATAAAATAAACACATATAATAAATGACTAAAATAAAATAAATAAAAATATAAATTTAGAAAATGGCGGCTGTAACTGATGACAAATACAATAAAGAATATAGAAGAATAAGAAGATTCACTAGCGACTTAGCTACACGACAGTTTTCAGTTAGTTTTTTTTTTTATTTTAAGATATATTTGATCAATGTTCGAGCAAAAGCATATTGAATGGCGGAGTTTAACACTGCGCTGTGTCTACCAGAAAAGGACATAAAAATATCTTAAATATTTTCCCCCAAACGAGATCGAATCCACAACGCCGCGACACTACTGCACCACGACGTTCTCCATAGTTAATTTATTACTTTTAAATTGAGTAATTAATTTTGAGATGTTTGATTTTTCTTATAAATTATTATGTAATTGTTATCTTTTAATATTGAAATATTTATATTTATTTAAAGGATTATAATAATATTAAAAAATGGTTCTTTTTTCTTTTCAGTCAGAATACGGACTTACAGAAGATCAAGTTGCAGGTATGTAAAAGCTTTTAATAATTTTTTACAACGTACCATACAAAAACGTCATGGTGCCGTAGTGAGTTTAACTAATAGCGATGGTTGTGGGTTCGCTCTCCACTCGGGGAAATAAATATACCTTAATTGTTTTGATTTCCCCTCTCAGGGCAGAAAGAGCGTGACGTTGATTTCACCCACTGAACACATAACGTGTTCGGCCCTACAGTAGAAAGGTCGTTGTGACGTAGAGGCATAGTGACAGATAATAAGCTTGATAATTATGGGTTCGATTCCCATTCACAAACTCGACAATTTAACAATGCGCAGGGAGCGGAGTGTTTTACCTCTAGGTTTCCTTTGTCTACTCAGCCTGTACCTGTCTCTTGATCTGGTTCTCTTTGCCTTACTTTATAGTAAAAAAGTGTGAACCTTAAAAAATATATAGAGCACTATATTATAATAATATATCATCTTTTTTAGAATTCAAAGAAGCCTTTATGCTGTTCGACAAAGACGAAGACGGTACTATCACAATGGCGGAGCTCGGGGTCGTGATGCGGTCGCTTGGACAAAGACCCTCAGGTAAGTTTCTTTACCATTGAAGGAAATGTAGAGACGATACCTTATTGTTATGTAGATCTGGTTATGGAAGATTAATAAAAAAGCTAGGCTCAAGTATATACATTTTACTACTACTTAAAGAATAAAGTAAATCATTAAGTCTCTATTTTTTTATCCCGCTCATAGAAGATTAGGCAAAGGGAACTTACTAACCTAGTGGTTAAGTATTTTACCCCGTGTCGTGTTGACTTGCGGAACTTAACGCCACGGTCGGTGTTATTACCAGAACGAGAAAATGTGGAATTCGAATCCACAACTGTTCGTTTACAGTCGCACGTTTGTGCCCCTGACAAGAGCTTTAAATAACTTTGAACTTCACCATAATGATTCATTCATAGATTAAAATAACCGTATAATTGCCGTAATGTAAACAGCATTTGCCAAATGTTTTACTCAAAATAACTTATCAACACATAAATACATATCTACCTATACTTAAATACTAATGTACCCATGCTTCCGCATAAATGCTATAATGTGATTTTCCATATGAAAAGAATTCTTCTGTATTGAATATTGAAAAATTACGCGCTTTCAACTTAATTAAAATAGTTCATTCCCCCGAGAGGAATCGAACCCACAAACGTAGGGCATACAGTCCGACACTGTGCGGCCGACGCTGGCTTCAAGTATGGGTTTTTTAAAATACAACCATATAAAAAATAAAAGATAATGTTAGTTAATTTAAATATATGTAAAATACGAGTATAAATACTAGAAACGTACAAAAATAATAACTCAAATAATTGTTATATTCGAAAAGAAAAATCATAGCTAATTACAAAATAATATCGAAACGCTATTAGTTATTTTGCTTCACAGATTATATAAAAAAAGGAAACAAAAACGTACCTACAAGAACACCTAAAGGCCCCGGCGAGATTCGAACTCGCGATCTCCTGTTTACTAGACAGGCGCTTTAACCAACTAAGCCACGGCGCCGATGACGCGCAGGATTAAATATCATTACCGGTTCTAGGAATGGTTACCAAGAGTATTTTTATCATAGTTATCATTTTTTAGTTCATTAGAAAAAACCGGTCAAATGCGAGTTGGATTTACGCATGAAGTGTTCCATATCGTTAAATATAAAAATGACAAAAAATCACGTTTGTCTTATGGGTGCTTAAATATTTGTTTTTATCTAGCGGCAGCAGAAATACATAATCTGTGAAAATTACAAATATCTGTCATGGTTCTTGACATTCAGTCTTAATAGCCTTAGATCCCAGGGCCCCCAGGCTTAAGTCAATTTAGCACAGCTAAAAAATCGGGCCCTTTCAAAGGTAGCGCCAACCAAAGGTTACATGCTCACCTACGTCTGAAGTAGACGCTCGTATTCGTCCCTGGGATGTCACTCTAAGACTTTTTAGGACTTTCACTGAAAAATCAAGAGGGTTGTGGAGCAACATAATATAGGCTACTTTTTATCCCGAAAATAACATGGCATGTAGTTCAGGGAGTTCCTATAGGTGACCAACAAGAGACTCTTTAACCAAATTCCTATGAGAATGGATTTGTTTTAAACTTATATCTTACAGTATACGTAAACAAAGTTGCGAGTGAGCTATAAATAGATAGCTGACTGTGTTAAGATATATTTATCTCTCACTATAATTATATTACGTATATTTTATTAGCTTTGAAATACATCCGGAGACGTTTGCCAGATTTTAAATTGTATTGGCTATCTTGTTGTTACCTATTTGTCGTATTTCAAATTCTCAAAATATTAGTCATTATTTATTGACTCGACCAAACCATAATTTATATACATATACTAGCGGCCCGCCCACGGCTTCGCCTGCATGAACTATTAATTTCTATATACTTTATTATTAATTTCTGCCTCCATGAGTACCTAAGTCTTATAAGTGACGTCCATGTAAAATT
>FASU01006302.1:3412-21752 GCA_001486225.1 Heliconius pardalinus sergestus | reverse complement strand
AGTACATGTAGTTTCTGAGATTTCCTGATGAGTGAGTGACCTTTCGATTTTATATATATATATATATATACTACATCTATACATCTATAAATACTCGTATATATATATATATATATATATATATATATATACGAGTATATATAGATGTAGTAATAATCGTCGATATTAAAAATGCAGAGAGACAGATGCTGGCAGTTTTAATATTTTTACCTTCCCCTATTTTTTTCCCATTATACATGTCAATTTCATTAAAGAGCTCATTGACAGTGCTGTCGCTCAAAATTCAATTGCACCTTATTATGCAAAATAGACCCCGAGCCACATTCATTTATTTTGAAACTGTAACTTTAGTTAAAGGAATATATTTTAACAGTAAAATACTGTTTATTGCTTACTTTATAATATTTAATAATAACTTTTGAAATGAATATTAAGGCCGTCGTTTCGGAGCGGCATAGTGCACAAATATATGGGTTCGATTCCCACTTGGGGGAATTAATTACTTTCATTTATCCACCCTGGTAAGCGAGCGCGGCGTTAAATAAAATATTAATGTTATCAATATAATGAATATAAAGTAGGTTTCGATTCTTCTGGTCAACATAAAATAACATTGACAAATTTGGAGTAAAGAACACAGTACCTCATATATTTTTTGTTTTCAAAATTGAGAAATAAGATAGAGATAGAATATGAGAGTTAGAGGGGGATCTAACTGTATGTCCTCGCGAGTGAGGACTCAGAATAGAACAACAAATGACAGAAGAAGAACGAAGTGTATTAAATGTTTTTATCTACCTTCCCGCAAACATAGAGAAAATAAAGTAAATAGTATAAGAAATAATTATATCCACTACTAGTACTAAATATTACTAACACTCGGCAGTATTAGCTCCTACAGTCATCCATCAAGCGTCAGTCCCTAGTGAGTGCGCAACTTTGTACCAGGCACTCTGCCAAATGAGTTTGATTTAGGCAAAACAACTATAATAACTTTTTACTTAGAAAAATGTTTACTCAGTAAGTTAGGGAAATAATATTTTTGTTTTTATCAGAAGAAATTTTGGAAAATAAATGTTCTCATAATATTCTCTGAGGGCTCTCAGAAGCCCGTCCAGTCCAGGCCAGTCGTGTTGCAGGGCAACAACAGAGGAAATGAAGTATTTGATACTTTCATTTCCACGTTCTGATAACGAGGCAAAGCGCAGTGTAGAGTTCTGCCACTCCACACGCAATGCCTCCAGAATTCGGCAGAAAATGAGGAACGGAAGTGTCTTAATGAGAACGGAGTGTCTTAACGTTAGGTTCCTAGGTTCATTTTCCTCCTACCATTCTATATGTGTAGAGAACAACACTTTTTTCTCCGGGGATAGCGTCTAACTGAGAAAATGTTCCGTAGTACCTAAACACTACGTCCTGTCTGCCTATTTTGTCAATGTGCTCTATAGAAAAGGATTAAATGATGATAATATTGTTATTATTTATCAAAGATTCAACATGAAGATTCTCAATTAAGCTGAAGACTTCAATATTGTTAGTTCAAATTCGATATTTTAGCTGAAATTTCGATTTGCTTATTTGATTGGATTGTTGGAAACCATGTTACCAAACTATTTACATACAACTATGTTCAGTAATTTGATGCACTATTCATTAAGTGCACTAGCGCTCTATTGGTCAACCTAGTTGTTAACTATTTCTATACTATGGTATACTACAGTTGATAAATTTGATTATTAGAAATGAAGGAAAATATAGCAGCTTCATTTTATTAGTGTATGTTTTAAGAGTCAACACTCTCCGTTCCCCCTTTCTCCACTTTGGATCCATTTTTGCATCATAGCGAGATATTATACAATGAGTGGCAGAACTCACCGCCTTGATTTGAGGGACTACGAGAGCATTGAAATTTGTTTTCCTCCTGAAATTTTAACAGATAGCAGAGGATATCTATCAATAGATGGTTATTGTGGTATCTAATATACCGACAGTAAATTATCTGTCAACAGTGCAACGAATAGATAAGGTAAATATTTAACAAATCTAGTCATTTCCATGTACTACGTTATTAATTGTTCACAATCTCCAATTAATTCATTAGGCACCAATCCATTACTTGGCGACCAAAGATTTATGTATTAATAGATGTTGTTACAATTATATTAGAAACGATATATTGAGATATACGTTTTTTATAGCTCCTAACATTTCTTCACACCTTCACAACTTCACTTTGCAAGTTCTTCAACGTCCTCGGTGGTTAATCCATTGGCTCTCATGTCCTGCGTCGCAACATCCAACCAGCTTTTCCTTGGGCATCTGAGGGATCTCATTCCAGAGACAGATATATCAAGGCATTTGAAATAGTTCCTAATGTGCAACGTGGCCAAAACGTCTGATGCGACTTTTTGGAGCTTTTTCGCTGTCGCAGGTTCCAAAATTACTTCGATTGAATGTGTTGCGTGAGCAGTCGGACCTCAGCATCTTAATTTCTGTGAAGTGAAAAAAAATAAAATTAAACCACAATTAGATCACCTGTTTGGGAGCTACGATGACACAGTCATACAGACATATACACCCGTACGTAATGAAATAAATTACAAAAAATAACCATAGCCACATCTAGAATACATAAACCTCTGTGGTTACACACATATAATATTCGCTTAGAGAATGGAGATTACTGCAAACCACAACCGAGACAGAGCTCAAGTTGATTGTTTGACAATTTGTTGGTTTTGGAAGATAATCTGGTGTAACCGGATATTGTACTATAATATTAACCACAATAGTTTCGGTTAGTTTATATTGACAGAAGCGTGACGTGGTTAAGGAATTGGGTAGTAGTTATAGGTTCAAGTTTCAGAATATTTGTTTATTTTTACACGGAAAATATGTGACAATCAAATACCAGAAATCCCAGAATTAGATACCACAAGCATAAAAATTTGAGCGTAAGCAAACGGAAAATAGAGTTAAAACACTCCGTTTCTACGGCACCACCGTACTTTGTATTACTACGTAAGTAAGGAAATGAAAATAATTCATACCATGAGTGGTAATCGAACCCACTAATTTCTCGCTTATAGCCAACAGCTTTGTCACTGCACTATTTCTAGCCATATTTAAAATTTATACCTTTTACTTTTCAATTCATTTTCCTTATCCGACGTATTCTTTTTATTCTACCTCTGCGTTGGTTTAATATCTTTTAGTATTGTATGTATACGCTTTAATAGGATTAGCTTTATGAATGGTTAAGATATAGCACAGCTGCATTGGCTGTACAATGTTTATTTTTTGCATAGGTGTATTAATATATTAGAGAGTGTGCATATTAGTAAAAGACGCCGAGTAAGTGACTTTTTTTAATTTCACGCTCTATCCTGCCCATATCAGGGTAGGCAGCGGGAATCTGGGAACCTAATACACTTGATTTCCCTACTTTCAAACGAGGAAGTAAAAAAATATATATTTCGTACCTTCGAGTGGGATTCCAACCTACAATCATTGCGTTTACAGTCGCACGCTTGTTCCCTACGCTGTTGCTGTTGTACGCTACGATGGCCTTCATATTTACATATAACAAATTCATTAAATGTACATAATATATACTCGTACAGAATATAAATTAATTATGTATATTTATTTTATTTGCTAAATGTAAATTTTCCACCATACAAAATATATATTATAAATATATAATATTTAGCATGTTGTGTACCTTCAAGAAAAACAAGTTACATAAGAAGTACTTAAACCAGCTTCGTTTCCTCTTGCGTCTGGCGTTTGATAGATGACTTTTAACCTGGTCTACATCTTATCTTTTTTCACATTCGTAATACGTTGAGTAAGTATTATGGCAAGCTTGAAAATTCTGCTGTTTTTTTTTATTTTCACGTATTTTCTGAATATTATAGTACAGGCGGAGAGAATCATAGTAAAAACAAATAGAAATTTATATGCATTCAAACTAAACGCAAACTCAAGTTCATTAACTTATATAAGTTGTACTACTACAATAATGAAATTGGTACGGAACCCTCGGTGGACGAGTCTAAATCGCACCTGGGCCAATTTTTTTCTGTCTGTCTGTTTAACTATAAATTTCCACAATTATTCATAATCCGTGGTTACCATCATTCTTGAGACACGAGTATTTATATGAATTACTTGTAGATAATAATAATTATTCGATTATAACAGCCATTCTCCACTCAATACCACTTTGTTTCAAGATCTTGACCATGATCGTCCTCTTTGTTATCTCATTTCTATGTATTTTACTGTACTACCTGTCTACTAAAAATTACAACTATTGGAGTTATAGAAATGTTCCTCATCCAAAACCTGTGCCATTCTTCGGTAATTACCGTAAATATATATTATTCAGCAAGTTTGGCCCGAAAATCGCCCAGGAAATTTGCCAACAATTTCCTAATGAGCCCTATGTCGGAGTGTATTATGGAACAAGTCCTGCATTGATCATTAAAGATCCTGACATCATTAAACTGGTGATGCATAAGGATTTCTACTACTTCGACCACAGGGAGGTAGCAGATCATGTACATAAAGAATTGTTAACGCAAAATATGTTTTTCTCAGGAGGCGACAGATGGAGAGTGTTACGTCAAAATCTAACTCCATTGTTTTCCTCGGCCAAAATAAAAAGTATGTTTTATTTAATAGAAAATTGTGCTTCAAATTTAGACAAAGTCTTAAGTGAGGATGTGAAAATAAATGAAGTAATTGAAATTAAGTCTCTATTATTAAGATATACGATGGACTGTATTGCCTCTTGTGCTTTCGGCATAAACACAGGAACTTTAGAAGAAAATTCAAAAGATAATCCGTTTATAATTATGGGGCAGAAGTTATTCGATTCGAGTTATTATGGTGGTTTTAAACTTGTGACTCGTTCTATGTGGCCAACCACCTTTTATGGTTTAGGATTCAAACTATTTGACGATCAAATAAATACTTTTTTTACGGATCTCCTTTCGAATGTCATTAAAGATCGCGATCACAATGTATCCTCAAGAAACGATTTTGTAGATCTTATACTTAGCTGGAAGAAAAAAGAGTATCTAACTGGTGACAGCATTGCTAATTTGAAAAGTGACAATGAGAAAACTCATGAAAAGAAAATCATAGAAATAAAAGTTGATGACACTTTGGTGATAGGACAATGTGCTATGTTGTTTGCAGCTGGTTTTGAAACAACATCTTCCACGACCAGCCACTTACTATTTGAATTAGCAAAACATAAAGAAATACAAAATCAAGTAATCGACGAAGTTGATACTTATTTCAAGAAGTCTGATGGCAAGTTATATTTTGAATGCATTAATGATACACCATATCTCCAAGCGTGTCTAGAAGAGACTTTACGGTTGTATCCAGTTATAGCAAATGTTACTCGAGAAGTTCGAGAGGATTATGTACTACCAACCGGCTTGAGATTGGAGAAGGGCATGCGCATTCATTTGCCAATATTTTATCTACATCGTAACGAAGAACATTTCTCGGAACCCGATAATTTCCGACCTGAACGTTTTCTTGGTGATGAAAAGAAGAATATCAAGCAATATACGTTTATGCCCTTTGGTGAAGGACACAGGATATGTATAGGTAGATTTTTTTTTCAGTTTCACGCTGTGTCCCGCACATAGCAGGTTCATTTAGTTTTAAAACCCGCTGTTTCCCACTTTTCGGCAAATTCTTGCCGCATTAATTGTTGAGTAGCCAAAGTGAACGCTGCGTTTTTGCCTGTTTACCAGAGCGAAGAAATTAACGTATAACATTTTTCATTTCCTCGAGCGGTAATTGAACTTGCAACCTATCTCGTTTATAGTCACACTCTTGTGCCCCTGTGCCACGACGGGTAGGTAGGACAAGTAGTTTATTATATAAATTCACGTTTATTTGTTATGTTTACTACACTTAACAGTGTCTTCTCATATATTTGGAGAAATAGATTTTTAAGGAATGCTTATTATTTGACATTTACCAAATTTAATTATCATGTTACAGGTCTCCGTTTCTCAAAAATGCCAATGACTGCTGCAATTTTGACGATACTTAAGAATTATAGAGTCGAACTAGCAGACAATATGCCAAGAACTTTAACGTTTGAACCTCGCACTTTCGTCACGCAATCCATGGGTGGTGTTCTCCTAAAATTTATTCCTCGTCAATAGTTTTTTTTTGTGTATTATATTATTTGTCAAAATAAGTAAAAAAAATATATGTAATTTTTTTATAAAAAAATTAGATATTATATTGTTATTCATTTTTTTTTTCATTAAAAGCTATCTTTACTCTATAGGAGACGTTTGTCTATAAACACTATGGTGGTAAGTTCGAGGCTTACTCGAAAGCCCACTAGAAAACAGTACGGTGATGTCGTTGACTTCCGCCATTCGATAACTAATATATTTTAGCACTAGAAACACAGTAATGTACGTTAAGGGGAGATAGCTGTATGGGAAGAAACGTGTAGCTGAAAACAAACCCATTTAATATTTAAGTTCGAGATGATTTATTTTCATATTTTATACTCTCCACTTTCCACAAAAATATTTTCACTTCAACGAATCCAAAAAAAAGTCCAAAGATATAACATAAATAACAAGTGACTAAATTTCTACGCATTCCTTCTTACATTTTTCCGTTTTAACTAGATTTTCTATATGTATTAGAGCTAGATGACAAAATGGTAAACTGAGACATACTTTGGGTAACTAAAATACAATCCTGTTTACCATAATTAGGTTCAAACTCAAACATTACAGCATTTAGCGTACTCTTATCGCAGCTACAAAGCGCAGGCAGGCAAAGGCATAAATTTTCCGAATAATTTTCTCTATTGCTTCAACATTCACATGTTTAATTCGGGTTGTTTTGATAATATTATGATACAAATTAGGTTGATAATAATGACAAATTAACTTAATTTTAATAATAATATAAACTACACTTATTCTTTTGCTTTTTCCATCACAGCCAGAGAACGTAGCCATAGAGTAGGCCACGGGAACCTAGTGTTAAGACTTTCCGTTCCATTCGTAGACACTCCTGGTTTCCAACATTCGTGACATTTGTATGTTGAGTTACAGAACTTGCTTTGTTTTGTCTACCAAAGCGAAGAATGTATAATAATTAATTTATGTATATTCAGTGCTCATATTATAAATATATATAAAATATTTATACAAAGATTTTAGAAATTACGATTACGTAAACTTATTAATAATATTATTTCATATATTATGCATATTGTTCACATAATAGTGTTAAACTTTACTGTTTACTATGTTAGAACGGAGTAATCGAATTACCGGATATTATTTGTGATTCGTTTTCGATTACCTAAATAATAGTGATTTTAGAGGAAATTGATTGTTTAACTAGTTTTAAATCGACATTATAGTATAATGATGTATGAACATAATTACATATATGTTATTAATATAAAATATGAAGGGCGACTATCTCTAGCGTCAATATGAACAAGTCAACCCTACAAGTAACCCCTGGGTCGTGCAAAGCGAGTAACGATAACGTCAAACCCCTGGCGGGTAGCTAACCAGAGCAATCCAGACCTAACCCGTCTGCTCGCTGGTAGAATACGACCCTAACCACCAATATCGGAGTTCACGAAAGTATAGTTCCTGAGATTTGCACTTTGAACAAAACAAACATTTCATATTTATAATCTGCTTCTCGCTGAGCATTCTCTACAGCATTAATCATGGGGAGTGTCCTGGGGAACTGTTTGACCTGTTACCTGCCGCCGATTTTTCTAACCGCATAGTACGTCACAAACTCAAGTACGTTCCACACCATCTGGATACGTGGACTCCACTACTGTGTGGTTTAGTGGGAAGTGGTGTACCAGCGGCAGAATTTTACCGTCAAAAAGCGCATCTATCTCCACCTTAAAGGCCAGCAGCGCACCTGTAGCTCCTCTGGTGTTACACGGGCGGCGTGATTACTTACACCAGGTGACCCGTACTCTCGTTTATCTTGTCTTTTTTCACAAAAAAAAATCCTAGCATAGAATAACATATTGTCAGTATAAATTAGTAAAGATAAAGTTATCTTTTTGAATAATATCTAGAAAATACATTCACAACTGTCAATTAGTATTAAATAGTAGATAGGCTGTTATCAGTTACAAGTGCAATGAATGCTATATTAAGTATAGGTAATTTATGTTATAGTGAGATTAATTGACATAAAGGTTATCTGAAAACACGATGGTTCGCTCACTTCAAGTAATGATTTGTTTTCATTTCTTCCCTCTGGGCAAACAAAACTAAACAAGTCAACTGCCTCAACTCAACACGCAATATATTCTTGGGGTTATCGGGTAACCGGGTTATCTTGACTTTAGGATTTTTCTATTTCCGGGATGAAGAATGAATCTTAAAATATTAATATAGATTCGAATGCACTTCTTGCTTGCGTCACGATGCCGTTTGACTAACATTATTTTTAACAGGACAATATTATGAACTGATTTTTGACAGTCGAAAATATCAGTCAAGAATCAGTCAGTCACTAAGTTTAAAACGTGAAGTTAAAAAAATTACAGCTTTAGTAAAATAATAGTTTATCTAAGACTCAAATTAGTACAAAAAACTATATTCTATATTCTAGAACTGGCGTTAGTCCGCCCGACACTATTCTGTGAAAGCCATTGTTCATACGGACGTATAGCTCACCACATAGTTTTGGTTTCACGTTTGGAATAAGCAGTTTTAAGTTAAGCCGAATTTGCAATTTAATTCAGCCAAACTTTTAAGTGATCTGTAGATTCTAAATTCATAATATATAGAGCAACCTGCAACTTCACTTGCGTGGAGTTTATGTCGCTTGCAATTCTATTTCTATTTGTTACTCGTCTTAATTGAAATTTATAGTAGGTTGACAAAGAGAACTTAGTGTAGAGACATTTTGTTCTCCACATTCCTTTAAAATTTGACAGGGCACGTTTATGTGTCAATATCTTACTGGAGCGGAAAAATAATTTAAATTATTATTTTTTTGAGTGAAGATAGAAATCATCACCACCTCCATTACAGCCAATCGCTGTACCACTGTGCCATGTTGACCTCAAGTATAATCAGATGTGCTAAATCTTCATAACAACTCAAAGTAAAGGCAGCAAAGGAGGCAGGTATTTGACCGAAAAATATAAAATAATTTGAAACACGATTCATACATAGTTATAAAACGATTTTAATATCACTTAAAACTATATGTATTAAAAATATCACATTTATTTTATGGATAATAATACAGAAATTTCACATGAGTTTTACTTTTCATCAGTGAAATTAAATTAATAAAAAGTTTTACAAAAATAAGGATAAGGATCAAGGATCAAAGATATTATCTTTATTTTTCTATAACACGTAATAAATTGAGGTAAATAATTTATCAGAAAAGCTCGATCGATCGATTTAGTTAAATTTTATTCATATTATCCAAATTCAAACAAAAATATTTATCGGGCAATAAAATTTAAACGTATACCACCAAGAGGTTGAGTGACAAATGATTTTGGTTCGAATGTCACGTTTGTAGGCATATTATCGTCTAATTTCACATTGTAGCTCCTAAATATGGTTAGAACTCCTGCTGTCATTGGCATCTTTGCGAAGCGTAGACCTGTAAACATACATTTAAATTATTAATTTTGTATTGGAACGGTTTTTTCTATATTATTATTAATACTTATGACTACATAAATGTGTATAATACTAATAAATGAGTACCTATGCATATCCTGGGTCCTTCTCCAAACGGCATGTATGTGAACGGCTTAATATTTTTCTTTTCATCACCATAAAAACGTTCAGGTCGAAACTTCTCAGGTTCCGGAAAATATTTTGGATCATGATGAAGGTGGTATACTGGAATGTGGACACGTAAGCCCTTGTCCAAGCGAAGACCTGTGGGCAAAGTATATTCTTCTTCTACTTCGCGAGTAAGTGTTCCCAAAACGGGATACAATCTCAGTGTTTCTTCAATGCAAGCTTGAAGAAATGGCATTTCATTGATACATTCAAATTCTATTTTGCCATTGTGCCTTTGGAAGTAACTATCTACTTCTTCGATCACTCGAGCTTGTGCCTTTTCGTCTTTAGCTAATTCAAACAGTAAAAGACTAATTGTAGTAGACGTTGTTTCATAGCCCGCTGCGTACAACATTACACATTGACTAATGAGCAAGGCATCATCTATTTCTAATTCTACTGTTGATTTTAAATCTGTTTTCATATTAGTTATACTGTCACCGACTAAATGTTTGTTCTTTTTCCATGCTAGAAATAAATCTACAAAATCATTACGCGTCGATATTTCGGATTGTCGAGCTTTGAACACTCCAGTCATAATAGTTTTAAAAAATGTGATAATTTCATTTTGGAATAACTGAAAGCCCAAACTATAAAAATATGCTGGCCACATCGCACGTGCTACAATCCTAAAACCACCACAAATTGTGGAGTCGAAGATTTTGTAACCTACAACAAAGAAAGGATTACTTTCGGAGTTTCTCTCTAATGTACCCGTGTTTATACCAAAGGCACATGATCCAATACAGTCCATGGTATATCTTGCTAACAGCGACTTTACTTCAATGTTATTTTGCGTTTTCACTTCATATGCTAACACATTTTCTAAGCTTTTCGCACAATTTTCAATTAAGTAAAACATATTTTTGATTTTCGCAGAGGTAAATAATGTTGTCATGTTTTGACGTATTACTTTCCAACTGTCTCCTCCTGAGAAGAACATATTCTGGGTGATTAGTTCCTTATGTGTATGTTTCGATATTTCCCTTTGGTTAAAATAATAAAAATCTTTTTGCATCACCAGCTTAATAATGTTAGGATCTTGTATGATCAAAGCAGGATCCGTGCCATAGTATACTCCAACGTATGGTTCATCAGGAAACTTTTGGCAAATTTCTTGAGCAATTTGCGGTCCATACTTCCGTAGCAATATATAGTCTTTAAAATTACCAAATATTGGTAAAGGTCTTTGATGTGGAACATTCCTTTTTTTCCAAATATTGTTATTTATGAATTTGTAATATAAATATATCGCAGAACAAATTGTAAAAATTGTATATAAGACAATCATTTTCCAGGTCTCTAGTTAAAATAAACTTGAATAGTTACGTGTGCCTAATAATACTTATATAGGATAGGCGTGATAAAAAAGGAAGTATGTAGTAGTAAATCTACACGTTTTCAAAAATTAGGATTTTTTGGTACATGATAGTCCCTTATACAATATGTTATCTTAATTAACATTGAAATGTTTACTCTTGATCTTCTAATTAGTCCCTAAAATAGAAGACCGTTATACAGATATTTATATAGATTTGCGATTTTACATATAATTTCACCATTTAAATGTAGCGCTTTAACGTTAAGTTAGGCACATAATTAAATTATCCACCGAAAGTAAGATAGTATAAAATAATACTTTTAGCATTGCTCTGCTATCTTTAATAGGAGATTTATTATTGGTGGCCTGTAAGAGATCGTTCTGTAAGAGACAGGCAATAGATATTGCTTATGTGTACCTTGTGTTAATATCCAAATAAGGATCTCGAATTCAACCTGGTCTCATGGAAGGCTTGCGTATGGACACAGGCCCAACACGTTGAGACCTTATATCCTACTACGCTCAGTTGCGATCTATCTCAAAGTAACCACAGGTAAATGGAATTGTTGACAGACGGTGACTCGCCTACAACTAGATGTTATATACAAAACAGAGTATTACCTCGAGTGTGACATCAGCGTGGTCAACTAAGGATATAATGTAAATAAAGAAACCAAGTATTTTTAATATTATTTTATTTTCACGCCGACTTAAACTTTAATTATTATATTTAATAAAAAAAAACATGTATTATACAAAAGAAATGTCCTACAATACCATATTTTGTTGTCACTCTCTTTACAAAATTATAAAACATGACAATAGCAGTTAAATACAGCATATTATAGAAACAATTAGAATTGGCATACGCAGAAAACGATTTGCGTAGTTGTTACAAAATTAGTATTTCAATTATATAACTACTGGTTATTAGAGTAATTGTCCAAATATTAGATTTGATATACGAAAACATCATATTAAATTATATATTTTTTAACAGTAAAAAAAGAAAAAATATATAATAAGTAATATTTTTATATATCTAATATAAACGTGTTTTTATGGAATAATATACCTATATGTTTCGTGAAGGTAATTTAATTGATCTAAACTTGCGACGATTTTTGATACTCTTAAAACTTTTGTTCCCAAAGTAGGATTGAATTAGGCCAATCCTTCACGCCGTTATAACTGACAGTTATTGCTATAAATTTAAACGGTTAAATTAAAATAATTAAAATATAATCATTCCCTCGAATGAAGATTGAACCTACAACCATCGCGTTTACAAGTCAGATGCTGTTTCATTGCGCCGTGGCGGCCTCAAAATATTATAGGCTTCACGATTTTGCTTGTCATCTATCCGCATTCTTTAGAGATTTCCCACCATTTTTTTTTGGAAAATAAATTGTAATAAGGAATTCTGTTAATAATAGACTTGTCTTGGCTTTTTCCTTACTTCGCCACAACAGCACATACGTTTCCAACTTAACAAATCACATACAGATTTCTTAATAACTGTAATAAGACCAATAGATGTGTGTTTACGTCTTCCGTTGTTAGAATCTCAAAGACGCAAATCTTTTATATTTAAGATTGCCAGAGAACATTTTAATTTCACTTAATGCGTTTCTAATATATATTATTATAAAAACAATATGTAATATGTTATTTACCTGTACGTACATTGCAACTTACATAATAATAATAGCAGTACTTGTTGATAATAGATTGATTTAATGATACAACCGGCATAAAGTAAAAGGTCGGTAGTTAGAAAATTCAGTTTCGATGATACTGGAGAAGGTCTCCAAAAGGCATGTATGAAGAGGATGGTGACCAGGGGATGAGGCGAAAGAGATATGAAGAGACCGTAGCCTTTGGCGCTCTGTTCTCTTTGACTCCTATAGATATAAAGTGTGAAGCTTTAAAAAATATTATTTTAGATAATATATTTTTAATTTACATCAGCTTGGTTAATATGTTGAATGAAAGAAAACTAAGAAAGCGGAGAAAACAAAGTCACACAGCATGTTTTTCTCCACAACCGCAGGGATTTAAAATATTGAGTGGTGGATTAAATTTCAGAGCGAAAAACCCACAACTATAAAATTTATAAAAAAATACAAAGATGTTTTAATTTTATATAATTTTAAAAATGTTTTTGTTTTAATTTTATAACCCAACTCATTAATATTCGTATTCTAAACTTAGACATTCATTATTTGAAAGAATACAATGTTAATATCTCAGGCTATATCTTTTGTTCTTAAAGGAAGCCAATGGTTGGTGCTATTCAGGACAACCAATTGTTATTGTGGACACAATGCCGTCTGAATTAAGAGTTTTTACTTACTAAAGTTATAATTTTGGGAAGTGTAGACGGAGGAAAATAACTTACTTTTATGGAACTCGGGAGCTTTTACCTAATTACAAAAAAGTAGGTAAGGAGTTTGTTTATCACGTTTATTATGATTATATAGATGTAATTGCAGCACATTTGATATTAGACTTCTAAAAATATGATGGACGAAATACCGTTTATAGCACTACATGTTTTTAAAAAGGTGAAAAAAAACGGAATACGTTGCCCAAAAAAAATATTATACAAAATATAAATATAGTAAAATTTATAACAAAATACATTACGCACGAGCTATCGTATTCCTGCATAGTTCATAGCATTCTCTATCAATTTACCAAATGTACGGAAACGCATGAATATGGAAACCCGCTTAGTGAATCCGGGCATTATACCGTAGTTGTGTAGTGGTTGTCGATTCACGTTAAACTCATATTATATTTTTGAATACCATTGTCCAGATGTGAAAATAATTCTATTATACACATTTTTTCTTTTCAAATGTCCTCTTAATTCTGTACATTGAAGAGAAATTCATAGAGTGATTAATTTTAATTACTTTGTTTAGAAAACTTATAAAAATTTGAACGTAGAGGGATTTGAACCTAAGTCTCTTTGAAACAGTCCAAGTGCTCTAAATAAATCATACTTCTCTATCTGTATGACTTAGTGGTTATATAGCGCTTGGATAGTTTCTAAGTGCTGACTTCAAAAAAAATATATATATATCTACTAATCTTAACCAAATAAGTATTATTATTCTAGATTGCTTAAAATAATAAAACTATTAGGCACATCCAAAACAAAATACGTACCGAGAATACCTCTAAAGTGCTTAGTGACAACAACGGGCGCGAAGTTATTCTTTCACACTTTTTCTTTAATTGTTTTTTCAAATGTCTTTTATATCGTTTCAACCTTAAAACTTAAAAAAAACGTTCATTCAATTCCATAGTAAAATGAAGATTGTGGCACAACTTCTGAGTGTAAATACGACGGTTGTGGGATCGATTCCCATTCGAAGGAATGAGTTATTTTTTTTCCAAGCAGGCAACGTGAAAAACAGAATGTATTAACACTAGATTCCCTCCGCCTACCCTCCGCGCCTCCTATACGCGGGATACAAGGGGAAGCTAAAAAAAAACAATATTCAAGGGAAACTTGTATTATTCGACGCTGCGACCTCTGACATTATAATTAATTACAGCAAGTTATCACTGCACCAGATGTTATATAAAAGAAAAACAATTTCATAAAACGAAATAACATTTCGAAATAAAATTTAATATGAAACATTAATTATGGAGCGGAATCACTCATATTATAGATCCGATGTTTAATTAAAAATATCAAGAGCCGTGCGAAAAAATATAGCGCAGTTTTGCTTTTAAACGTTAATAAATACATATGGTGGGATGGTAATGAAAAATGTGTTCTTATTTGTAAAAGTAATATTTTAAAATTCAAAATGTTAATGAACATAGTGATTATTGTTTTCTTTAGAGTATGTTTATGTGGCTATTATGAAACAGTATAATATTAAACTAAGAAACAATACATGTTTTTTTTTATAATATGAAAATAATTCATTTTGCTAGTTAACAGTCGACTATTTCTCGCATTGAAAAAATGAAGACACTCTGACTACTTTCCGCTCAAATTCGAGACATTTCAAGACATTTCGAGGAGTTCCACTCTCAGTGGAACTCCTCGAAGTTCCTCAATGCACAAGATTTTATGACTGGGTACCAGGTGGTAGAAAGTTTCCAGCTGTCCCCTCTATTGAAGTTAGGATGTTTTTGGATTTCAATAGCCTCATGGATCATTCTAGGAATATATCTGTTTTCCTTAGTGAGGAATATCCACAGTATGCTCACACATAGCTGACTTCGACACATGCCCATTCTTGATATCGGAGATATGTTCCTTCACCCTAACACCATGCTTCTGTTTGTTTGACCGAAGCCATAGTCTCTATCTAGTTTGTGTGGACCTGAACATGCACGTGTTCTTTTTGTTTCTTTCTATTATTATCTATTGCGTTAATTCAAATTATTTTCTGTTGTTGTACCTATAGCTGTTGTCTGGATAAGGCAAAGAATCGATAATATCAAAAATTTAAAATTCAGGGGGAGACCCTGAAGAAAAAAATTACGAGAAAAATGGGGAAAAATTAGCTAGAGCGTCAAAGCGACGTTACAGAGTTAATTGAAGATTTCTTAAAAAGAACAAAAAGTTTCACTGTCCCGTAGGGAGAGGGATTTCGAACTCCTATATTGGAATATTACATCGGTGCATAATTGAACGATTACGTTTCTTTTTATTTTTTTATATTTTCAACTTCTTTCAAATAAAAAAAGAATTATAGAATATTTTGATCTCGATGTTTTATTTTGATCTAGGCAAAGATATGCTTAAAATAATCTCAGTGTGGCTTATTCAAAAGTAGAGAGAGAGAGAACCAATTAATATTATTTATTTAACTTGCCGTATTAGTATGTGTGTTAGTGTATGTGAAATCTAGCAAGTTCAATTTGACCCACTTCCTAGTTTCCAATTGACCTGAAATCTGGATTCAGAAACAATGGATTCAGGCTTCCGTTCTGATGACAATAAAATTACATATAATCACTCCTGTTGCTTATCTAAACTGATCGCCGCAATAAAATGGAGAAGGATGAGTAGAAAGAAGAAATTTATTTTTAAAAAGGGTTCTTTAATTAATATTTTAATTAAATTTTATATTAACTGATCCAGATTATACAACCCATAACCGAAGTAAACTGCGAAATATGGTATTCTTTATAATTGTGCTCAGGATTCGGAAAATCATCAGAGTGTTATGAAAATCTAATCGTTATATGATAACGGCGTAATATTCTCACATAATAGGGTTGTCACGTATATATTAATTTAAATAAATTAAAAATAATAATTTTGCAATTGATGTCTGGCAACTGTAAGCACGTTATGATTTTAATCTCTACTCAATCTAATTTCAATTGGTTTTCATATCTTTGTCTGTGGTAAGAAAAGCTGACAGCTCTCAATTGTTGGTTTTCACACGACAAGACAGAGAATGGAGAATTCAGTGTCTTTAAAATTCAAATATAATATTTATCTATATAATTAAATTATTTCTAAAAAGATTTAAAGGCTAAATTATAACCCTAGATCCACGGCAATATTCCGAGGTATGCATTATTCAGTTTCATTACTCCCGAGCCACTTCAGCTATAAATCGAACGCGCCTTTATTCATTTTTGTTTGTTTCCTTATTTTGTTAAATCAATTTCATAAACACTGTATTTCTTTCCTTCATTGATTTTTAATAGTTACAGAGACAACTATTGAAATATTTGCAAGACAATTATAGCAATGGTCAAGTCATACTTATTGATCGTGAGGGTTTTTATTTCATTCCATGATTTTCGTTCTGTGGCGCGTGTAAGGAAGTTCCTACGAATCCAGTAGTGGAGAAGTGGAAAGTAATATAAAATAACAGCTTCCCACTTACATATATATATAAGGTTGGCTGAGAAAATCCAGTAACAAGACACCCCATATTTCACTTCCCAAGGCGAAATCGAATCTACAACCGTTACGTTTACTATAAGACGCGGTTCCACGACGGGTTCATTTTATTGACGTTTCAGTGTTACTTTTCAAGTACAAGTTAGTGGCTGTCAAAACAACTATATTCAAATATTTATTATGAAACTCTCTACAAACGTAAGTACGTATTAAATGTCGAAAATAGAAAATTTTCCACTCCACTCCAAGAAATATATCTGAAGAGCTATTAAGTTAATCGGCCTTGATTTCCACTACAATTGAATAAATCTGTACAAAATATTATTGTTGATAATACACTGCTATTCTTGTATTGTTGTTTTTCATGATGAACTAAAGAACTCATCAATGGATAGCAAATTAAGAAATAATCAATATTTTGTAATAAGCCTCACAAAAAGTAATCAATGCAAAATCGTTCTGGGTGAAGGCTACTTTATTAATATTGTCGGGGAAAAATCGTTTAATGATAATCTCTCGTGAAAAGTTTTTGATGAAATTTGTTTTTTTGAAAACTTTTGGCATTTATTTTATAACTTGTTTATGGCAAGTGACGGAAATCTGGCGCCTTGGAAATTCTTAGAAAAGTATAAAAAATATTAATAAATTAAATCAGCTTCACGCAGTACCTATTCCACATACAGCAGGGAAAGCAGAATGTCTTCTCTATGGTATCGAGGCTAAGCGAAGCATGGAATTCCGCCACTCGACAGACAATGCCTCAAAAATTCTACGGAAAGTAGGTAACGGAGTGTCTTAACACTTCCCTCTGTGTGGGATGCGGCGTGAAATTGAAAAAATAAAAACAATTTATTTAATTTATTTCATTTCCTATGAGCAGCATAACCAATTTGAACAATATTTAGCCAACAATTATCGTTAGTTCTGTAAAACACGTTCTATAGTAGTCTGCGGGGAGCCGCGGTTGTAGCCGAGTGAAATTTTAATGCAATTAAGCTTCAGAAATGGCTTGGTAAGCTTATTTAGTTCTCGTGCTGATTAAAAGAAATTATACTGTATAAGTACTACATCTGCCCGCGATGGTTAAAGGTTCGATGCATACTCGGGGGAATGGTAATATTAAATTAATGATCATTTTTCCTCACAAGTAGACAGAGCGTGGCGTTAAATTCCATCAGTCAACATTGAAATTTTTTTTTTCATGCGGCGATAAATGGAGAACGAAAATACTTAAACTATTATCATCATCATCATCAT
>FASU01006298.1:0-23857 GCA_001486225.1 Heliconius pardalinus sergestus | reverse complement strand
CCTACGTCCTGTAAGTAACTCCTATGCAAAATTTGAGATTCCTAGCACATGTAGTTTATGAGATTTCGTGATGAGTGAGTGACTTTACGATTTTATATTATAAAATATTAGCACTTAAACATACATAGAAATAAAAACGATATATGATAACAATTATTTTCTGTAACTCAAAACACATTTCAGGGCGCTAACGACTTCCCGCGGCCACGATTCCCGCGATCACGCATTAGCGTGTTTTGGTGGTGCGGGCGGGCAGCACGCGTGCGCGGTTGCGAAACAACTGGGGATTTCTACCGTTTTCACGCATAAATATGCAGGTTATTTTTATATACTAGTACTTACAACTTGCTTTGACTGTAGTCAAATACGGAAAAAGATAACAGTAACTCTGAACGCAGATGCAATGGATTACATCGATTAACTAGATGTAATATTATACCCTATAGCATACTTCCACGATAAATAGACACACATTTTTTTTCTTTAATTTCTTTAAGTAGTTCCTGAGATTATTGCATTAAACCAAACTAACTCTTTAGCTTTATAGATATTGGAATTCAGCTTCCTATCTTTTTTATTCAGGTTCACGCTGTATCCAGCACAAAGCAGGATAGGCGGAGGAGACCTGGAAACCTAGTGTTACGACACTCCGATCCAATAAAGACACTTCCGCTCCCCACTTTCTGCCTAATCTTGAACCTCGTTGCCAGTGGGAGTGAAAATATTAAATATTTCAAGTCCTCGACTGGAAAACGAACCCGCCTGTCGCGATTACAGTACTTACTATTTTCCTTACTTACTTTCCTTATGCTTTAGGTATCCTCTCAGCTTACGGCATGGCGTTAGCTGACGTAGTGCAAGAAGCTCAGGAACCTTGTGCTGTGGAATATAATACTGATAATTTTGACAAATTAGATGAACAAATGGATAAATTGGCTGAAGCGTGTAAAGATAAGTTGAAAAGTCAGGTAAGAGAAATGGATGAATGCAAAAATTGTGTTTACTTCAAGAAACATTTTGAAATTCAGAGCTGCTTTGTAAGATTTTTATTGAAAATCAAATATATCAGTTACGTTATTTTTTCCTTATAAACTTTTAATGTATGTTAAAATTTATAAGAACAGAACAGAAACAGAATAACTATTTATGTTCAGAATTATAAAAAAAAATTATATATGTAAAAAAATTATTTAAAAAAAATAATTTTATTAATTTAAATAAATTTTGTAATATTATAATAACATTTTATCATATTTTATGCTATAAAGCAAAAATTCAATATTAATTCAAGGGTTTCAAGGACAGCCAAATAGTAGTCGAGCCATACCTACATATGCGTTACTTGGGAACCGACTTCGCACTTATGGTGCCACCGGCAAAAGGGAATGGCACTAAGCATGGGGACTTCTATACTTCATTTGTTAATAGGTATGTTTTTAATCTGCCTTTATAAATTTATGATTTGTAAGTTTGAATCATATATGGTTGAAAAAATTTAGTTGACGGCAAACAACAGGAGCGGATTTGAGTCCCGCCATATTAAAATTTTAAAATGCTTCTAATTAGAACGTGAACAAATTTCTTTATAAAATTATTTATTACTTATAAATTATTATAACCTATTATTTTTTCACATTTTAGATATAAAAACGAATTCGGTTTCACATTATCCAATAAAATCTACGTAGATGATGTCCGAGTTCGTGGTATCGGTAAGAGTGAAGTGGCTAACGAAGTAGCACCCTCTAGCGGTAAGGGGATCAAACCCAGCGTGGAGAAGGTAACTTAGTTTTTTATTTCTTAATTTTTTTTCAGCTTAAGACTTACAAACATTCGGCTTGTACCTACTTTACATATATATTTTTTATTTTACTAAATTTGAAATATCAAATTTGTTCTGATTAAGTTTTTTTTCTTGGTTATTATTTAATTTATTTGAAGAATAATAATCAGAAAACACAGGATTGCTTAGATTATAAGTATTAAATATAAAAAAAGTAATAGTTTCCCATGAAACAATAAGCTATTTTAATTTTATAGGTTGTGAAAGTATATTTCGAAGGTGGCTATCAAGACACCGCTATATATTTATTAGAGAAGTTACTCCCAGAACAAGAGATCTTTGGACCAGCGATTGTTATGGATAAATTATCCACTATACTTGTGGAACCTGGTATGTATTGTATATAAAAAACAATATTTATCGATATAAAAATCGATCAGAATATATTGATGTGTGATATGACTAATATGATTATCAAAAAAACTTAATTAAATACTTATGGAAAAACATTTTAATCAAATTTCGAATCCAAGTAAGCGGAAATGGAATTTCTTTAGAACGTTGTGATTTGTAACTTTATGAATTGAAAATGGAACAAAAGAAAATGAAAAATATTTGAGATTAGAAAAATAAAAAAAAAAATAGTAATTATGATAAACTCTACATTTGCCGTACTCATTGTTTTATTTACAGTGTACTTCTTGTACACTTGTGTGGTTATTATTATTATTGGAATTCGATAATGTTTAAATATGATAATCGATTTTCAAAGCTTGTCAAGTTTCGTAAGTATTATTTACAAAACTTAATTTATTTACAAAACTTCGGAAATTAAGTCGTACCGAGAACATATTTTTTAATCGGTTATATTCTCGTTGACATTTCTGAGGGAAATATATATGTATAATATAGGCCCAAGTAAATGACACGTATTTAAAGTTAGAATTTTTTTTAAAATTATTCTTGTTCTTATTATTACTGTCGTATTCTATCTTTCTATCGTATTTAGATTGTAAGGCAGAAGTAACAAAATATGGTGACATTCGTATAACAATGGGCGCGGGAAAGCCTAAAATGGTTACGGCGGACCTTGATTCAATACAACTGAGTATATTCTCTCATCGTTTCATGTCGATCGCTGAACAAATGGGCAGGTAAGAATATAACTCAAAAAGTAATATATTAATTGTGATATCGATGATCGCAACCTCTAAATAAAGTAGCCTAACTAGTACCCACAATTTCTGCAACTTATAATTTTTCTACTAAGTGATCATATACCCTATTTTAATATTTTATGGTAGGTCTGGTATGGTCGTCCTTTGTATTTTTTTTTTCAAATTATAGTTTACTATATTTTTTCAAAAAATTTTGGCCCATCAAGTATGAGAAAATTAAGGCGCAGTGTTTAACTGGCGTATTGTTTGCGAGGGTTATTTTAATAACATCGCTGTGGGAAGCAAAGCTCGGCGTTCAGTTCCGCCACTAAACAGTCAATGTTTTGAAATTGGTTTTTAAATATATTTCAACACCAGATCATATTGTTTATACAGGGTGTTACAAAGAACATCAATATCTGTCAATGTAAAAGAAAGATTAGATTTCTCATGTGCATTATTCGGCCCCGATGGTGGCTTAGTGTCCAACGCGCCTCACATTCCGGTTCATTTGGGCGCTATGCAGGAGACTGTTCAATATCAGGTAAGTTATTTTATATATCAAAAGTTCAGCTTAACGCTGTCAAATTTAAATAAATATTACATTTCCTCGAGAGGGAATCGAGCCCACAACCAGTCGAGTTTACAGATACAAACTACCGCCTGCGCCGCGTTTGACCTGATATTTTATATCAGCTTATATTAAAAAAAATTAGACTTCTCATGTGGGCTCTTCGGGCCCGATGTTGTCTCACGCGCCTCGCTTTCCGACACATTTGGTTGATATACAGGAGACCGACTATTCTGTAGAGAGTGTGTAGTATCACGACCCTCCTTTTTCTAGTGTTGGTGGTGTTTTTTATATTGTAGATATTACGTGTTTTTAGTTGTTAGGTTTGAACCCAATGCTGTGAGAGTCACCTCCTGAATTTCAAAGATCATAAAGAAATCAAAAATTACTTACTATAGATCTAATACGTAATTATACTTTCAACAGATTAAAGTGCGTGGCGATACACTAAAACCAGGAGACGTACTATTGGCAAATCATCCAAAAGCGGGAGGTTCACATTTACCAGATCTAACTGTCATCACTCCTGTTTTTCATAAGTAAGTGTGTATATTACGATTGATGAGTATTTAGCCACTGAAGTTAGGCTTTCTGAACTTCTGTGTGTTGTTCACTCGAGAAGAATATAATCAAAAGTAGGAAATATCAAAATCAAATCTGCGCAAACATTTACAGTTAACTTCAGGACGGTCACAACTCGTCGTCCATAATGTATCTACTAATACCCTGCTATAAACGGGATACTGTGTGAACTTAAAAACAACAAAACAAATAATTAATTAAAAAATAAAAATCCTAGCTCCAACAAAAAGCCGATCTTCTTCGTCGCATCCCGAGGACATCACGCGGACATTGGGGGTTTAACGCCGGGCTCTATGCCTCCGCACTCTACCACTCTAGCCCAAGAGGGCGCCGCCTTCCGATCCATGCTATTGGTGGATGGAGGGGTTTTTAAAGAAGAGGAATTGGTTGAGGGTAAGAATTATTAAGTGCTTAAAGTAGACGAACACGCGAACCGCGTATTGCGACGACACCATTGGTGTCATATTTCATTTACCGGGTGGAAATCGAAACCACGACGAGTTGCGTTTACAGTCACACGCTTATGATTCTGAGACACACGACTGGCCTTTTTTATTGTTATTTAGTAATAATGTGGAAGTGAATTAGTGTAATATTATTATCTGCCAAGGACAACCATAACCAAATTTATCAATGTTTACAAAAACTGTAAAAATTGATTTTACTGTAATCAATATTAATATAGAATAGTTTTATACACAAATGTATATATAATATATTATATTTTAGAACTAATGAAGCCAAGGAAAGTAACGGGATGTTCTGGAACAAGAAACTTGAGTGACAATTTGTCAGATTTAAAGGCGCAGGTTGCTGCTAACCAACGGGTAAAGCATTTTTTACTTTTTTGCTTGTAAGATGTAATATGTTTGTTTCTTTAAAACATAATAAAGCCACGCTGAGGAAAACAATTGTGTATATTTATTTGTGCATTCATTTACACCAATAACATTTATTTATACTTTTAAGTTAAAGAAAATTGTAGTTACTTGTAACATAATAATTACTTATTTCAATATAATTTTATATTTATCAGAATAATAATAAACAATTAGGGTTTCTTATGACAGGGAATTCAGCTAGTAACTGAATTAATAGACGAATACAATTTAGACGTCGTACAAGCGTATATGGGGCATATACAGAAAAATGCTGAATTAGCTGTCAGAGATATGTTGAAGGTATGTTTATCGTTCTTTTGTTTAGCGCTTTCTCTTACTTTCAAGAGCGGCTTAACACTAGTTTACCTCTGCCTACCCTGCTCTATGCGGGATACAGCGTGAAGTTATGAAAAATAAGACGAGTAAATAATAAATGGTTAAATCTTATATTATTTTAATTGTAATCAATCTTATTTATGTGGTCTTGTATTAAACATTTTGCATTTTGATATTTTTAATTCTACTGTAAGTTATTATAGTGATCATAAATCTGACATAAGCTTATTATGGCGTAGTGGAACAATTGACAGTGTTGTAAATTCAGCTTTAAATTTACTTTAAAATAATGATTTATTTATATAATAACAACATATTATATATCACAGGAAATAGCAAAAAAAGCAATAGAGAAAACAGGTTCAGCAATACTAAAAGCAACTGAGTACATGGATAATGGTACACCCATCACACTAACAGTGACTCTTGATAAGGAACTAGGTAGTGCTGTGTGCGATTTTATGTAAGTAATATAGGATTTATTGTTATTTATTATTATTTTGTAGTGCGATAAAAGGCTTTTTTATGTAAATTCATCTTTACTTTTGTGTAAATTTTGTGTTTAGTTAAAGAAAAAATATTAAAAAAAAAGTCAAAATTAAAAAACTTATCAATCCTTCTCCTGCTTGATTTGTATTATTTGTTGTAAGTAATGAAAAAGAAGGAAAAAACAGGATACAGGGTATGTTAATGGGTACAGGGTATATCTACCTTACGTTTATTCAAACTCTTAAATTTTAGTTTAATAACTTTTTCTATTAACATACTCATATTTATATTTTTAGGGGCACCGGAGTAGAAGTTTGGGGTAACCTGAACGCGCCCCGGGCGATAACACTTTCAGCTCTTATATATTGCTTGCGTTGTATGGTTGGATACGATGTGCCTTTGAATCAGGTTTGTTTACATTTTTTTATATTGACGTATTTTCCTGTTCATCTTCCTCATTCCTCTCTTTGCCCGACCAGTTTTCTGTCTTTCTCATACAAAACTGGCATGAAGCTATCGTGTCGTAGTGAGAGATTTGAGTATATAAACGCGATTGTTAGGGATTCGATTCCCATAAAGAGGAACTGGTAATATTTAAATTATTCTCATTGGTACAGTGAATAACGGAGTGTTTTACCACATTAATATTTCCTATACCCCAATATGTAGGATAGAGCGTGAAGCTGTAAAATGACTTAGTAAAATAACCTAATTTCTATGCATACAGGGCTGTTTAAATCCAGTCAAAGTGATAATCCCACAAGGCTCCATACTAGATCCTTCAGAACACGCAGCAGTGGTTGGTGGTAATGTGTTGACGTCGCAACGTATTGTAGATGTTGTGCTGAAAGCTTTCCAGGTAATTGTTTATATTTGTATGTATTATTTGTGTAGTTTCTATTTTGTGGTAAAGGGGACCTTAATTTTAATGAGAATTCAAAGTTTAGTTTGGTATTAAGTTCAGTTGTATGATCATGTCTAAGGCAGAAGCTGTTAAGAGCTAAAATACTGTATTTTAAATGTTAAAATAATTGAATAAAGTAAGACCGTCATGACACAGTGGGACAATGTATATATAGTGAGTTTCAGCCAATTCAATGATACAATAATTTTACAGCAATTTAGTCGAAAAAAACTGATACAACTTTTTTATTTATGAATCAAAATAAAACAAACACTAAATGTTAAAGGAAATTTGCTAAAATACAATAGTGAAAACGGCATTTAAATCATTTCTGAGATGGCTTTTTTCATAGTTCTCATTTGTATTGATTATACCAGGTCTGTGCAGCATCTCAAGGATGTATGAACAATTTAACCCTAGGAGAGGCGAATTGGGGTTATTATGAAACAGTGGCCGGTGGTAGTGGTGCTGTAAGTTGTATTGTAATCGTTTTATAATAATTAGGTTTATTTTGAAAAAAAAATAATTTAATTTATGTTTAAAAAAAATATATTTTTTTTTCCTTCCATTTGAAATCTCAAAACTATAAATATTATTTGGATTCCATTCTAACGTCAATCTACAGTCTAAGAAGAATCTCTAATAATTGTCAAAATATCAGAATCCTGACAATATTTAATATATTTTTTCCCATTTATTCCAGGGCCCCGGCTATAACGGGGCAGGAGGTGTCCACACACACATGACGAACACACGTATAACCGATATTGAAATAGTTGAGACGAGATATCCATTACTGGTCACTAAGTTCAGTTTGAGAGACGGATCTGGTGGAAGGGGTGAGGCATTTACGATTTAAAAAGAAATTAAGAAAAAAAATGCTTCATGGGGGTTTTGGCAACGCTTTATATTAATTTATGCCCACTTTACACAACCCTCCTATGCGTTCACAGGACTTAGTGTTAAAAGATACGCAAAAAAATAATTACATGTCTTTTCTCATACAATTAAATTATTTTATTTGGAAATTTAAATGTAACGATTCCATTCGCGAGTCTATACTCTATACAACCAGGCCATAGTATGTGAAGAACAATAAATAATAATTAAAATGTTATGTAACTTTATGATTTTACTTTTTAAGATTTTTGAAGCAATTTTATATTGAATTACAAAAAACATTATAGGTCAATGGAATGGGGGCGATGGTATTACAAGAGAATTAGTGTTCAGAAGATCAGTACAGCTCTCTGTTCTGACTGAGAGAAGATCTTTCCAGCCTTATGGGATGAACGGTAATATTAAATTATTTATCTAAGTAGACATTTTGTTACCATGATTTACTTAAAACTTGAAAGTATTTTAAAATTATTGGTGATTCAGAAAAGATTCTAATAACAAATATACGCCATTATTGCTCTCATAATAGTTATTATATTAATTTTATTTTCAAGTATGTTCTATAGATCATATAGTTAGTAATTTATAATTTGTACATCATTTTAGCAATTTTTAAAATTAGTATTTTATTTGTAACTTAAACCGAATAATCACGCATAATAAGTATTCGAGAATACATTTTAGAAAATCTGACATTTTGATCACTTTTATTAATTAAAAAAATACGTTAAATTTTAAATATTTTCATTTTCTCTGATAACGAGGCAAAGTATTTCCGCCGTTCAAAACTTAATGCCTCCAGAATTCGGCGAAAAGTAGGGAATGGAAGTAGCTTAATGGAGTGTCTTAACACTAGAGTCCCAGGTTCCCTCGGCTTACTGTGCTATATACGATACGTGGAGGAAAAAGAAATATAACATATGACATTAAAACTTCAAATTATTCTATTATAAAGAGTTACATATGTAAATTAAAACAATGTTGAATACCTATTGCCCGTCTCTTTCGTAATTACCGTAATTTCGTATATTTAACATAAAATAATTTATATACAAAATGTTCGTTAAATATCCTAAAGGTGGTGAACCAGGAGAAAGAGGACTTAACTTACTTCAACGCGCTGACGGTAGATTGATTAATCTTGGAGGAAAGGCATCTGTTGAAGCTAAGCCAGGGGTGAGTATATTTTTAATAATAAAAAATATACTTTAATGCACGCAAAAAAGTACATAATCGCGTTATCCTGCTTTATGCGAGATATAGGGTAAAGCTGAAAAATAACTATATTATTATGTTTCCTAGGATAAATACGTAATGAATTCTCCAAGTGGAGGTGGCTATGGCCGTCCAGACACGAAACAAACGAACGTACAAACAAATGAAATATATAGTGAATTTCTGGAACGAGGCAGCGTTTTTGAGTATAGAAGTGCACAAGAATCTGTTTAATAAAAGTTTTATTATTTTTCTTCAATGTTATAATAACAAATTAATATATATATGTTCTTTATTGCATAGAAGCAAAAACATACAGTAATATAAAATGAAAAGTAAGTTGACAAGGACAATTTTGCTTATATGAAAATAAAAATGAAATCTAATCATAACTTAAGCTTTGCTATTTTTAAAATTGTTTTGCTGTTTTTCTATGTATTTACAATATTAATATTTTATTCACAAATGCTGTTTTAAAAGTAACGTGCAATATTAATAAAAAACTACTTTTACTAAAGAGCGAGTTCGAATCTCGCAAGGCCCTTTTTAAATAAATTTCATTAAATCATTAATGGGCTAAACTTTAAATGATTGCTATTTGTCTTACTTTTTCAGTAATTTCTGCAGCTTCTTTTCTTTTTAATATGATAATATACTTATAATAAATTAGGCACAAAGTGTAAGTACAATAATATAGTCAAATGTTCACAATTTTTAATTAATACATTTAATGGGCGATGGTGTTCTTTTTATAGCTTTAAAGATTAAGTACAATGAAATATAATATTATATACATTTGTTATATTGTAATATAGGTTTTAGAAAAATATTTTTAATCATGTTTTATTAATCATTACTTATATTATATTGTTTACTATTGTTATATTTTAAAATAAATATTTAATCTGTTAATATGTCTTTTATTTATCCTTGTGATATATATAATATAGACACCCTATTTTATACTAAATTGTGCCATGTGAGATGTGGATGAATAAAATTACGACTTAAATTATACCACTCCTTTATCAATTATTTAACTCAATTATATTGATTGCAATTTGCTTATCAGCGTCAAACCGCATTTTGATAAATCATTTTTAAGTCCATATCATCTTTCTTATCAATCTTTATATGTCAGGGTCTCCAGCCGCAGTCAACGCCTCTCTATTCTCTTATGCCCAAAAACCATGTAATTCAAGTGATATGGACACTGCAGTATGTCCATGACCACTTCAAAACAATTATTTAATGATTTTAAATTCTCTCGCCGTGGCAGACAAAGCATGGCGACAATATCTTGAGATTGCGCGATATGTGGGGAACGGTGTATCTCAACACTAGGTTCCCTCTGCCTACCCTGCTATACGGGTAAAAGCTGAAACCGTCTTTTTCATCATTTTAAATGAATATCGACTTTCTTGTCAAACTTCATATTATGTCAGGCGTGATCTCCAGCCGCGGCCAAAGCCTCCCTATTCTCATATGCCCAAAATCCATGTAACTCCAGCAATATGGACACAGCAGTGTGTCCGTGCCCACTCCTAACTAAATCTTGTAACGTTATACGGGAGGGGTGTTCAGGTCTAATCATGTCGAATATTTCGTCTTTTACGTCGTCGAAGTTGACTGGTTCGGCGCCGTGAGCTATCATTTGTTCTTGTATTGCCTGTAACAAAAAACATATTTGAAAAACAACTGCTTTTATAATACAAGGCTTTAATAATATCAACCGTTGATTTATTGAGGATATTTAACTCTTTTAAGCATTCCGCACTTAACAGAATAGGCAGAAGGTCGGGCATAGAAACTTAGTTGCTAAGACAATCGAAGGAAATGAAAATATTAAATATTTCATTTTCTCGAGTAGGAATCAAACTCACAACCCGTCGCGTTTAAAGTCGCACACTTGTGCGACTACACCACGACCGGACGCTTGTTTTCTAAATAGCAATAAATTGATGAAATTATCACAAATATTCTTTTCCATTTAAAAAAAACTTCTTTCCTTCTATTAGTACCAAGTTTAAGTACATCTTACAGTGCATCTAACTAACATAATGCTGTCTTATGACTGACATACTGACATTCTACCTTGTAGATTGTTGTAATACTTTTGTAGATTTACTTATAGCAGGATAACTTTTAAACGGTGAAAATGAAATATATAGAATCAAATACATGGACGCTAACCGCAGGGAAAAAAATAAGAAATAGTTTTTCCTTAGCCCCAATCCCGTACCTTAAAAAAATAATTCAACGTGAAAGCATCCAAATATCCCTGCGAGTTTATATCTAACACCCTAAACAGGTATGCGAGCGCGGCCGGCTGCCTCCTGTTCTCGAGCGCCAGCACTAGGTCCAAGTACGTCTTATAGTCCATCTCTCCGTCGTACGTGAGGCACTGCTGGAACACACGCTGGAGGAACGCACGCGTCAGTGTGCCTGAACCATAGCTGGAATTATCAACATTCAATATAGGTACATACTAATTATGTAAGACACTAACGATCTGAATTTGAACCACTTATAGTGATTTTATCCCCAAAAAATTGGCAGTTACAGGTAGCTTATGTGATAATACAATATTATGGTATGGTTAATATAAGAGTGTAGGTGTTGTAATTTTCATATAAGATCACATGATTTCATTATGGCAGGCATATTACATTTACAACAATATCTAATATATTACTGGTGCTGAATAGTGAACACATTTAAGGACAAACCAGAACTCTTAAGTCTAAGCGGGTTCAATAACTCTCACATAAGCTGATACCGAAAAATATACTCTCTTACTACCTGAAGATAGGATTTTATACTACTAAATAAAATTTTCTAGAAGCTGAAAAGGAACTTACCCAGCTAACTCAGTAATGCTCAACATGCCATTATGATCTCTATCCAAGTTCAAGTACTGTCCGTATACACGTAAAGCTGATGCGGCACTAAACCAGTTCTGTTCTTGCAATTCCATTGGCAGGTCTTCCTCCCGTAACTTAAATAAACAAAATATATTAAAGAATTATAAGCACTTACGAAAATGTTCGATTTGTTATTATAAAATTAATTGGTTATTATTTAATAATAACAAATCAATTTTATAATAATTATAAGATTATTACAGAAAATACACGACAGATTATTACTTATATAAATTTCTTAAAACACAAATGACATATAAAATAATTGAAATACGAATAGAACATCCCTAACAATGGAAAAAGTATTACATATGTTTATCTCTTTCTTAACACATCATCTGAGAAAGAGCTGGATAGCACATCTCTTATCCTAAGTTGTTCCTCAGTTTAAGGGTCTATGAGAAAGGGACCAAAGTGTGACATACAGTCTTTCTAACTTTCATAAAATCCTTTATAAAGAATGTAGGATGTGTGGGATGTCCCATACTCCTGTTTCAAATATGATATACATTATAAAATAATATCTCCTTCTTACCTCAAGTAAATCATCCAAGAAAGAGCAGGATAGCACATCTCTAATTCTAACCCGCCCTACTCTTAGAGGGTCCAGGAAGAAAAGGAATTTTCTTGCGGCAGTGCATACGTAGAAGGAGGTAAATGATGAATCTAGACCATCGAGCGCTGCTAATGACGGTACTAGTTCGGCTATGTAGCTTTCTAGGTCCTATGGAAATTGTAAAAACTAGTTAGTGATGTGTGATGAATTTGTTACTTTGTAAAATTATCCATCCATACAGAAATACTGATGACGAAAATAATTTTAGGAAATGTACAAACATAATTTTAGCAAATGCATGAGGATTATGATATAGCTCTATGAGTTTTTATTTTCACGCTATTTGAAATATATAGTAAGGTAGGCAGAAGGCGCATAGTGTTATGACACTCCATTTCCCTCTTTAAATGCATACTAAGTGGAAACCAAATACTGCATTTTTTCTCTTGTTATCAGAGAAGAAATTAAAATAATTAACTCCCTAAAAGGGAGAATTAAAACCACAACTGTTTGTGTTAAGTCAGATGCTGTGCTGCTGCACTACAATAACCTCTATAAGAATATATACTTTATAGTTATAAAATTATAATAAAGTGTATTAACATACTATTAAGAAAATGACACTGACAATCAGACTCACATGTTCAGTAAGATATCCTTGTCCAGTAACATCATACAAGGACAATCCTATTCTAGTTTGCTGCAACCAAACTCTACGCATTACGTAGTTAAACAACGATACACCTCTAACCCGACCAACTCCACCTTCCGCTGCTTGGAGACGACCAAATACCTCTGCTGTAAAGTATGGACTGAAATATGATTGATTTTTATGATTACTTAATAATACTCCAGTCGTCATTTCCCAAATTTGTGGAGAGAGGAGACAATGCATTATTTCAACACTGGGTTCTTTCTGCCTACATTGCTATATTCAGTGGACAAAAAGTGATGATTAAAATTTTATTAAGCATTTACCTATATTTTAGTCCAGCTTCTTCCCTAATTTTTTTAAACTGCAAATAATCAATACTAAGTTCATCACTATTGGCCATACTGTAACTTCCATTGGACTTCTCAAGAAGGCTCCATAGAAATTTAAGTTCACCATTATCTAACAATTCTTTGCTTTTCTTCTGTAAAAATTGGGCACGGGTTTCTTCTCTAAGTTTTTGTGCTAAAACATCATCGGGCCGTGGCAATTTAAAGTAGAATTTAGGTATTTTTTTGTATGTCTTTTTATCACCTTCTAGTTTGGGTTTGTAGAGTTGCTTAAAAGTTTCAAGTTCGACTTTTTCACTCTCTTCCTTGGTAGTGCTTATATGAGTTTCTGTAATAATAACAGTTACTCAATAAAACAATAATGAATACATATTTTATGATATACAAGTGATATACATCATAGTTATGTTGGTATTCTAAAATAAATATGTAAAATATATGCTTTAGTATAAGTCACCATGGTAAAAAAGATGAAATTTCAAAAACTACATACCATCTAATTTTTTTATATATTTTCTTAAACGATTTTTTAACATTTCATTCGCTTTTTTGGTTTCTTCATCCATTACAGTTGCACAAGAGCTTGGTAGATCGCTTGTAGCAGTTTCAACACTTTTGTTTTCTTTATTGGACATTTTTAGTTAAATATTCAACAAGTCAATTTAGTATGTTTTGAAATATAACTTAAGTTATTGTTTGCTCGTTGCTCCTGAACTATTTGAATTTAAAATTGACGGCAAAGTTCTAAAGAAAATAATTCAATGTAAAATAGAAAATTGATCTAGAATCACGATACAAATATATTACAAGCAATCAACAAATTCATTTGGCAGTTTAAAAGCGTTTCAAAACACGCAACTCGCAAACATTATTAAAATTATTGGACAATAAATTACATTGTATTAATCTAAATTTACAAAATGTTAAAACATTTACATAAAATATTATATTATTTGATGAATATAATATAAAAACTTATAGTATATTCAGAAAACAAAGTTTTTCTATAACGAAAATATGACAACTTTAGTTTTGCCGTAAATCGTAACGTATTTAGTTTAGTGCTATAATTAATTTATAGATGGCGTTGCTAGAGATAAAAAGAAAAATAAAACTTCGAGCACGTTTAAGTCTTTTGTATGTAACATTTGGTCGGCATAAACAATTACAATTTTTAATTTCACAACTAAACGCACGTGTTCTTTTATTTATTTTATTTCATATATGTTGCAGGTCATATACTTCACACGATTTTTTTAAAGTCAGATTATTATAATTTATTTTGTAAACGAAGAAATTATTCACTAGACATGTATTCATTTAATAAATACAAAAAATATATTACTAATTTTACATATTATTAATTTTCTATAGAAGTTTATTTTGGCGATATTCAAAACTAATTATAGATAAAATATCGAGGCATTTATAAGATATGACATATCAATTAACATTTCTGTTTTATACATAGGTAGGTATATAAATTCAAATGTAATAAATGAATCAGAAACACTGAATTTAAATATTTTCTAAGTTTTCCTATTAGAAAAAACCTATTTACCGCTTATCTCAAAAACTACTCGATCGAATTGAGCTATTTTTCTGTTGCATAGTCCATATATCGAGGAGCACCAGCCGTGGCGCAGGGGCACAAAGGGCGCTCGAGGAAATATGCCTTGTGTGACATTACACCACTCAACACGCAATGCCTTCAGAACTCGGTGGACAATGAGGAACGAATATCTCAACACTAGTTCCCTTTGCCTACCTTACTGTGTGGGGTATACAGCATAAAGCTGTTTTTTTTCTATACACTATAATATTTTATAATGGTCAAAGTTACTGGGCACTTAGAAAATTTTATAGTGAGCCATTCTCAAAACTCTTAGTTATTTCCAATTGACTATGCAAGTGGAGCCGCAGGCAAAAGCTACTTTATTTTAAAACTATTATTTACTCCCCACACATAAAAAGTTATTTCTCAATATCGAATGCACTTATTCCATACTAATTCAATAATTCCTGTGGCTATAATATTAGAATAACTATTTTACCGCAACAAAATCAAATTTTAAGATCGAGCGGTTGGCGTTTCGAGCAGAGCTTTGTAAATTATTTGCGATTTCTGTTCCTTATAGACATAACATCAAAGTTTTATGGACTGTTTTACGTGCATTCGGTTATTTCACTGGTAAAGAAGACTTGTAATACAAGTTGTACGAATTTAAATTACTTATTATAAAGTTGCAAGGGATTGCTTTTTTATGCAACTCAATTTGAATGCAGCCATACTTAACTTTTGGCACGTAGACAATACTTACAAATTGTTAAACATAAAAAGTTACAGATTCTAATGATAATTTGGAATATTCGAGGTTACGATTTAAAGCTATAAAAGTTACACACTGTATTTTACATATAGAAAAGTAGGCAGTGAGAAGTGTCGTGTCTAAACGCTCTATTACTCCTCAAATTTGCCACGCTCCGTATGGAGTTGCGGAACTCAACGCTGTACTTAAAGTTAAACCGACCAGAAATAAACCAATGTGTTGAAAAGATCAATTGCCCATCTAACTTCTACAGGGAAACGAAAATAAATATCGAATACACAATTTCCCCTATATGAGAATTGAATGCTTTAACATTGCGTATATTTGACAACTTACTACTGCACCAAGGTAGTTTTAGCTAGCTGCAGTAAGTACTTATGTATCCTTTCATATGTCTGAATCCAAATTATATTACTGAAATTATTTTCGCTAGTCGCAATTTTTTTTTTTTAGCTTCACGGTGTATCGTATCTATAGCAGGGGGTTTAAGTTGCGGAATTTAACACCGTCCTTTGCCTCGTTACTCAGAGCGATTACTTCCACTAAGAGGGAATTGAATCCGCAACTGTCACGTTTACACGCTTGTGTCACGTGCCACGAAGGCCTCTAAAAATAATTTATATAATATAAATATTTTATACATATACACAAATGTTACAAAATTACTATTTCTTTGTGAATGAAAATCAAATGAAATAAAAAAAAAATCAAATGAAATAAGAAAAATATTTCTATGGGAATCCCTAATGGATAGTTAAATACCAATAACCTTTGTAAGTATAATTCTAGTACTTTAATAATCATAAAAGCCGCAAAACTTGATTTTACTATTTAAATGGGCAATATCGCTGACGCTTTATGCTGGGACGCTTACGAGCGGTTGTACTATTAACTTACAAGGTATTATTTAGGACTTAAATTTGTCACTTTTAGAACTAAAATAAATAATATTATTAAGAAAAAATCATAAATAATGTATATGTAAACTTAGAAGAGCATAGAAAATATAGACAAATACTAAGAGAGCATTGATTTTAGCATAGACATTTTTATCTGTACGGTATATAAAAATAAATATTGTTTAAATCTGGTTTGATTAATCCTATTTTACTGTCATTTTAATGTGTTTATTTAAATTATTTGTTGTGTGCAAAGTAGATTATTAAAAAATTATTAAGTCGTGTGCCCTTATATGGTTGATGTCATTTCCAGTATCTATATTAGGTACCTTAAGGTTCCCTCTGTGAGCCTTTGTTGCGGTTTAATATAAAAGAAAGACTTTCTTTCAAATCATTTAATGTGATTTCTAAGTGAAACTGTTAATGTTTTCTTTTCGTCTATAATACGTAAGTTGTGGTATTTGAGAGATATATTATTTAATTTTTAAGCATGAGAAGCCGTCGTGATGCAGTGGAACAGAGTTTAACTATAGACGCAATGGTTTTGGGTTCAATCTCCAACCGGAAAAAATGAATTATTTAAATTATTTTCATTTCTCCAATAGTAGACAAAAATAGCTATAGTTTAGTTTAGTTTACTTGCAGTTTCCTTGTATATATCTAAGCAATATTACGCTATCTTAGCTGATGTAACAAAAAATGTTTTACATACTTTGCTATACAAAATTCAAATGAATATAGTAACATATATTATGTATGATAAATCGGTTTCCTCACTACGGCTATGCACGTAACCGAGTAATTTCACTTGTTAAACATACATACATACATTTTTTTTATATTGAAAATTATTTCGTCCGTTTTGCGTTACGTTAATGACGCGAGTAATTATATAAGATTGTTAATTATTACACAATTTTACTTTACGATTCCAATTTTAGATATGATTGGAAGGAAGTTTTCTATTATTTTTAATTGCATTTAGAGGCCGTCGTGGCGTAGGTGCATAAGGGTGTGACAGTAATGCGATGGTTGTTAGTTCGATTCTCACTCTAGGAAATTGATTATTATTTATCAATATTTTCATTTCTTCGCTCTGGCACCAAGGCAAAAGTCCGGCATTTAATTCCACCACTCAATCAACAGGGAATGCCTCGAAAAATTCGGCGGAATGTGGGGGAACGGAGTGTCTAACACTGGTTTCTTTCTGTCTACCTTCCTTCGTGCGGGATACAGCGAGAGTGATTTTGATTTTTTTTATTGCATTGTCCTATATTGAAACTGAGGGCTAGAGCTCGATACTAACTAAAACTTTAAGTGTATCCTTTTTACAACTTTTTAAATTAGTTTATTAATACAATCGTCAATTGATTAGTAAAGTATGGTATTGTTTCAGTTGTCTAACAGAATGGTTCTCCTATGTTTCTAATAAGAAACATTTTGTATAGCCATTGTTTATAATGTAATTCAACATATTTTATTGTGTTAAAGCCAAAGTAAATTGCAATAATGTTTAACTATGCTTTATGCTTGTCACACGAGTACAACACGGCTGGGACCAAAGTTACCGTTAAATGTTCTGAAACTCTAAAACGGTATTTATAAATGAGTGGAGCAGGCTTCAGAGGTAAGTTTTTATCACCGCCATCGATATCGATGAAAGGGTCAAATAGCTTAAACGATTTTGCGGTTAATTATAATTACTATTGAGTTACAACCTTTTCATGTAAGGCAGTGTGGAAGTGACTTGGTCTTTCTTGAGTTCTTAAGATGAGGATGTTCTATCGATTATGCATGATTTTTCTAGATAAAAGTGAAAAAGCTGTTCTAGACACAACTGTTTTCATTGTTTGGCCTTTAAAAATGAAAACATTATAAACTTACATTTTTAGTTCGCTATATACAGAATAAGTGCATACGCTGGCAAACTTCAGTTTGTCAATTTTAATAAGTTGTACTTCCCGTTGACCTACAATCCGAAAATTGGATTACGGTATACAGATATGGGACCGTTGGTGTGTGAGTTCGACTCACCCTTGACGGATATTTTTTCTTATAGCTATAGCAGGATAGTAAAAAAGAACATAGTGTAAGGATATTCCGTTCTCCACCTACCGCCGGAATTCGCAGCATTCCGTGTTCATTTAATATCTATTAAAAAAGTATCGACTAAACTAAAGAAGTATCGATTAACTAAATTTACATAAACATAAATACTAACATTGTATGTTGATTATACATAAGAATTAACATCAATATTCAACTTTATTTGCATAGTGTTTTTTATAGACTGAGTGTAACTTGACTATATTAAAATAGTTAATGTACAGATTAATGTAAAACTTCGTAGTATCATGTTTCAAATTCCATTTACTTCTATTCTCATACAATTTTGCGTGTATTGATTATATATGTGCAATATACTCGTATATACATTTTTTCTAATTATTTTATATTTTTGGATTTATTGGATTTAAATTGTTAAAAGCCACTTTACTTAAGATCTTACGAAAATAACAACAAAGGCAGTTTAGTTACATATTAAAATATTTTGACTATTAATATAAATAAAAATAATCAGTCAATAATCCAAAAAAAAATGCCAAATATTACATAATTTTTAAATGAAACTGATATATTCTTATGACAAAAGGTAAATGAAACAACTAACAAGCGTAAACCGGACCATCCGTTGGGTGCGCGAGCGCAACTCGCACTCGCAACCGCCCCGGCCAGTTTCTTAGCAGGCCTCAGTTATGCTTGAGACTCCGTCGGGGGCGCACGTGTGCGGTCAGTGTCGATGTTTAGTGTTCTAACAATTGGTTGAAAAAATTTTACAGAGCTTTTGTGATTAATATGGACGGATAAATTTATTTATTATTGATTGGTGAGTTAGTTTACATTTTATATGTAATTTAAGTTTAATAGAGTTGAATAATATGTAGTGTTAAGCTTCTCTATTTTTTCTGAGGTTGTGTACAAATCAATAGAGTTAAGCATGTAAAACATATTTTTATGGTATCCATGGTATAAACGGAGAGTTTTATTATGGTTTCAATCTCTCCGACCTTGTAAGTTGGTGGAATGTTAGGCGGTCAAAGAAAATGTGAACGTCGATTTAGGCGCTGTTCAGATCCGGTACTATGCTGTATATAAATGTATTGTAAGGGCACAAATACTCGGAATTTTGTTTAAACTCATATATTTGATAATGTTTTATTTATAATCTGTATGACACATAAGAAAAAATGTGACCTATACTATAAATATTTGTCTTGGATCTAAGAATAAAAAAAAAACAGCTTTTTTTAGTAGAGTTACTAATATTTTATTTTACCAGAAACAATGAAGTATATTAAATATTTATTGACGTTATTTTGCTGGTTCTATACAAGTTTTATATAAAAGAAATACTTTTTTAATTTGCTATAAGCAGGAATGTAGATTAACGTTTTCAATGGTATATTAAAAAAATGTTACAATACAAAATTAATATTTTGATTCGTGAGGATCCGTCATAATTATTTGAAATATTAACCTCCATTCCATAATAAGTTTATGTAAGTCGTTCGAATTCAAACCATGCGTGCTCCCTTTAATAACGTATGAAACAATTGGACAGTTGATGTATGATATATTATTAATCGTATTTCTTATACTTTAGTGAAAGTAATCTAATAAATAGATGGGGAACTTTGGGTAACCCTACAACATGTTTTCTCTGGTTTCTCTGTAAAATGCGATAGAAATGTATAAATCTACATATATGTATGTATATAATTAAAATGATGATAAGACTTTTATTTGTTTAAAGTTATTTATTTATATTGAACTTACTTAAATGTAGACTTATATGATATCTATTATGTTTCTTCGAAGTCCACTATTTCATTCGTAAAAGTTGGCAATATAACGTATACTTAATTTATTTTTTTTTAAGTAATTTTGAACTAAAAATCAAATCTAAATATATATTTTTTTAAATATTCAAATTCATAATTATTACAACTAATTCATGCATAACTCTACATATCTCTACATTGCATAAGACACATCTATTGCACATGCAATACAAAATGCAAATTATGAGTCATATGCAAAATAATTAGAGTCAGTGCAGATATGAGAATTGTTTACTTTACATTGCAATGCAGTTACAGGGTCTATCTATTAAGAAGCATATTTATCGAAGTGTCTCATTTTTCCTTATTTTCGTATTAAAAAGATATTTTATTATACAATTTAAGTCCGATTATCTTATGTATCCATGTTTTTTAATAGACTTTCAGTAAGTGTGTATTGCTTATTTTTTTTCTTTGTAAGATTATTTAAATATAGGAAAAATAATTAATATAGCGCAAAATTTTCATATGTTATATATGTTTTTGCTTCACGCCGTATCTCGCGTTTAGTAAGTAGGCAGAGGGAAATTAGTGTTATTCCATTCTCTATTTTTCGAAATATTGCCTGTTTTTTTTAGCAGAACTCAAGGTCTCGTATTATGTTATTATTATACCTAGGAAATAAAAAATGTTTCCTTCGAGTGATAACCGAACCCACAACCGTCAAGCTTATAGTGAGGTTTGGTTACCTATAGAAAATCTTATATAGTTTAGTAAACATATTTTATGTAAGTATTACGACATATAGTGAGCCCATCGTAGCGCTTGTAGGGTGTGACTGTAACGCGACGGTTAAGGTTCGATCCCCATTCGGGGGGAATGAATTATTATTTATTAATATTTTTATTTCTTTGCTCTAATACCAAGGCGAAAGCCCAGCCTTTCAGCCCAGCCCAGAATTTCGCCACTCAACAGACAACGCTTCGAAAAATTCAACAGAATGTGGCGAACGGAGTGTTTTAACACTAGGTTCCCGCTGTTTACTCTACCCTAAAAAAATAATTACAACATATAAAACTATGGTGCAACATGTCTATTTTTGAAACGTCACTAAAAAAAGGGTAGCGGCAACTTTAGCAGTATTACAAACATAATGACCACACAATCAACGGATTAGAGGCAAACACCTAATCAATTGAAATTCGCAGACCAAAATGCGAGGTATGCGTTTCATAATGCAATTATTTTGAACTGGTTTTGTTATATGAAATTTTGTATGACCAGCTGTTGCGTGTTCGATGCTCTACCTCTGCCTCTATCTCTATTTCTGCACCAGCTATTATGATTATAGTCGTATATCATGTGATATTTCTTATTAGAATTGCATATGAAATAACGTCCCGAAGCTATGTTTTGGTAATCTTGATATGTAAAAAGGAATGTAATTTTTTATTATATGTCCTTATAAATGTTGCAAAATTTTAACTGTAGATATTTTCATAATCCAATTTAATGATCTATTTAATTAAGATGGTTGTTAGAACATGAGAAAATGATTATATTTAAAATATGTTTGATATTCTTTGCATATAATTTCCTTTTTCGAGTTTCGTTTATCTTAAGAATTAGAAAAAATTAGAGATGTGGCGATAAAATGTTTATTATATTTAGTTTGTTAAAAATGATTTGATTTAAGGCCAGTTTGGCCACAGGGGCACAGACGTGCTGGAGAGACCGGCTGTGGGTTCGATTTCCACTCTAGGAAGTAAAATATTTAATATTTTGCGCGTTGACTTCCGCCGCGATTCTCAAAACTCGTTTAGAAAAAAATATAAATATAACATAATAGCTATTTTATCCTTTTTAAATCTTGCAATATATTACTTCTAGCAAATATTAATATTTGTTGTTAATAATATAATGAAATATAGACCTGTATTACGTTTTGTTTTTATTGTTTTTTCATTAAAAATATATTTGTTATTTATTATATCGTATAAAATAACATTTATTTCATAATTTAAATAAATAGAAATCGATGTATTCTTTATATTAGTAATATCGATATAGTACATATTGAAGGTAACTTTTTGTGTAATGTTCATACAATACCTTTATATTGGCTGTTAAGACTCCATATAATTAGTACAAAAAATAATATAATAGAAGTATTTTAGCAAAAAAGATATTTTAACGAATCTTTTTATCGAATTGTTTTCGATGCGGTTATATTGCGAAATCAGTTCTAACCTTGTATTGAAAATCTTGTAATGAAGAAATTTAACGCAGTTACGCAGAAATTTTGATAGTTCATTAAGTACTACTTAATAGTTGGGAAAAATTATAAGGTGAATTATTATTGGTAGTAATTTAAATTAAGCCGTTTTATTCTTCATTTTTTAAGCTAAGCAATAAAAGTCTGAAAAAATATTTTGAAAGATTATAAAACTTTTTTGTAGCTCTTACAAAGTGTCACAATTTTTAAAGAATTTGTTTGTTTTACTTATATCTATTTTATGTTAAGCTTATAAGAATATCATAAATTGATTCCGAGGTAATATGCGGCGTTAGGTTTCGGTATTTATACGCATTGTTTCCGAAATGATCGAAAAATATAAAATTTATTAATAAAACTGTACATCAACGAATTAGTAAAACTTTTCTAAGTACAAAAGTAGCTTAAAGTTCAAAATGATTAGGTCTCAATTATAAAGTACCTAAACTTTAACATTAAAGTCTAATTAATAACTGTCAATTTCTAACATACTCGTAGTGTGCGTATCCCAAGGCCACTTTTTGCGTTCTCATAAAAAAAGTATAAAGGCTTTAAGTAATGAAATTGTTTAGCACCAAATAAGTAACGGCGTCCGGATAAAACCAGGTCACATTGTTAAGTTTTTTTAATCTGTTCAATGCTAGTTTCTTATGCTAGTTTTTTAATATAAAAATAACAAAAAAAAAATGTTTACTTTATAATTTAATGTTTTCTTTATAATTTTTTCTTATATTTTTTTTATTAAAATAAAAAAAAAATCATTGCCAATTATGTACACTTACATATATAATAGTTATAGCAAAAATTTTATGATCTAAATATAGCTATGATTTTTATATTTCGTACAAACAAAAAAAAGCTATAAATTTATCTACAAACATAATAATTTTATTTACCAGTACCTATACTAATTGGTTAAAATTTATTTCGCGTGATCGAAGGACGATGATGTGAAATTGATTTATTCATATAATTGCTTTGCTTTATAATATAAATGCTTAAGTTAAATCACCGATGAATCATTGCACGAGTATTTTTGTATTATGAAATAGATAATTGTATCTTTTGTTGGAAATCTGGGTGTTATTTATTATACTTATTATATTTTCAACTAGTATAACTCTTGTTTATACAGTTCGTGTATTCTATAATATAATTATACTCGGTACGGTACAAAAAAAAAAAAAAACGTTTCTACCTCTCTCCGGTTG
>FASU01006295.1:0-10966 GCA_001486225.1 Heliconius pardalinus sergestus | reverse complement strand
GCCGCTGCGCCACGACGGCCTAACTAAAATTAACATATAATAGATAATAAGAAATAACTCTCCAGCTTAATTGATATTTTTATTTAATGAATTATTATTTATCAAAATAATTATTCATTCTAAATATTTTTTTAAAGCTGAAAACATTAGTTAATTTGTAAACTTTACAGAGTAAATCTTTTACAAAGGCCCTAAACTCTAAAGTGCTAATTTTGATTCTAAACAGTAGTTTAGTCGTAAATCTTTATATTCAAAAGTTAAGATGGGAAACTTCCGCACAACAAACAATTACTCATATACAAGTATCGAATAGTATGACGTAATATAAATCACATACATAGTCCATAATAAAATACATGTAAATTTTATAACATGTGGAAATACTTTAAATGCTGAACTTGTTAGTTTATTTTATTATATATAGTATGTCATAGTAAGCCGGCCGTTTTGAAAGAAAAAAACCAAGTGCCAAAATAGATAATTGATGAACAAAATGTCTGTTTGTCCATTTACACTGTTTTTTACAAACTACTATCAAAACTGATAGATAGCCTTGACTTGTTTACATTTTGATTATGGATGTATAGCATATTCATGGTAATAATTTCGTAGCCGGCAGTGTCGCCGTCTACCTCTCGCCGTAAAGACACTCCCGACAAGAGGATCAGGATGGGCTCAGAGGACCCCATCCGGGATAACGTGAGGAAAGCCCTTCAAGAACAGATCTCCCAACGCATGGCAGAAAGTGACGGACCCAAGTTTAGTGAAGATGAAATTATAGAATTTGCAAATGAAACGGAAAATGAGTTGCACGAACTTTTCAACCGTGATGTAGGCATGAAATATAAAGCGAAGTATAGATCCCTGATGTTCAACATCAAGGATCGGAAAAACTTGTCTTTATGGGAAAAGATCTGTGAGCGCGTTATCACACCTAAGCAATTGGTATGTATTGATAATTTTAAGTCCAAGATTTAAATATTATGTTGTGGTTAAATAATTTAATTTCATTATTATATTTATGTCTAGGTAAGACTGTCGCCTGAAGAATTGGCGAGTCAAGAATTGGCTCAATGGAGAGACAAGGAAGCTAAACATCAGTTAGAATTAATAAAAAAATCTGAGATTGACCTTTTAGCCGCAAGCAAGACCTACGTTTTGAAAACTCACAAAGGGGAAGAGGTGAATAATATGTTCATGATAAACTTTTGATTTATTTGATAATCTAATATATTGAATGTTAATATAAAAAAATGTTTCAGGTTATGGAAACAAAAAAATCTGTATCAACGGAATTGGATCCGAATGTAGCGGTAGAAGATTTGGTATCAGCTTTAAATGACGCCGTCGGAGATGGGTTACCCGAGACTGCGCCTCAAGAACCGTACTTATTAATTTGTTTTTACATTCAACTCATACAAATATTTTTTATAAAGTTTGTTAATGTTATTACGAAACTAATTCACAGGTCTAAAAAAGGAGACTCCCATAAAAAACATGGCAAGAAAAAAGATAAAGACGGTGAAGGTCCCAGGAAAAAAGATAAAGAAGCAAAAAGAGATTCCGAGAAACGATCATCTAGATCTTCCAGACGAAAGTCGGATATCAAGGAAAGGGAGTATCGCTCATCACGGCGGTCCCAAAGAAAGTCAAGGTCTCGGTCAAAATCAAAAGATAGATCAAAAACGGAATCCAAGGAGAAATCAGAAGTTAGAGATCGTTCAAGATATAGATCTAGGTCGCGGGCTAAACCAAAGAGGCCGTCCAGGGAACATTCCAGATCAACTTCCAGAGGTGTGGAGAGGTCGCGGTCGCTGCGCCGTTCGCACTCTAGGGCGCGGGAGCACAGGGCGCGTTCCAAGCGACGCAGTGCGGACGACAATTTCAAACACCGCTCCAGATCTCAAGAGGCTAGTTTTAACAAGAGTAAGAATGAGTGAGTATGGTTTTTTTATTTTTATTAGTTTATTATTTAGGGAGAAGTGAGAATGTTTCGCTTACTTAGAATTGAAGTTTTAAATTAAATCAAAAATAAGTACAATGATCAATTAATACTACTCGACGACTTTTTTATTTCATTCATTAACCTAAATTTATTTATTTATAAATATTTTAATTTCTCAATTTTCAGCTCTACTGATTCTGATTCATTAGAGAGGCCAAAATCTGCTATGATGAAGGAAGTACATCCAGAGTATGATCCTCATGAACCCATGGTCACTTCAGCATTTTCTGAAGAAGATCTAAGAAAATCCAGAGAAGATATATATGAGGACACTTACAATAATGAAATATCTGAATATGGCAATGTTGAGTATGATCCCTCAAAGACATTCTCTATAGATGCCAATGTTACTATATCTCCACCTAAATATAAACCAAAACAGGATAAGTCTGGTATGCAATATCTCTACATAAACTAATTTTCACTCAATCACTACCCTTTACCTACAGTATCCAGTTGTTCCTGAGATTAGTGCATGAAAATAAATGAACTATAATATTAAAGAATATATCTTAGTTTTTTTTATATAAAACTAAAATTTTGATTAAATAATATCTTTTATAAGATGGCAATAAACATTTAGTATATATATAATTCACAATGGTAATGTTACTAATGTTTAACAGAAGCTGAGAGCGACCAGGAACCTAGCAGTACAGTGGAGCACTCAGCTGCTACTGTATGGAATGGCTGCATAAACATGGTGGACGTGGCCAGGTTTTATGTGGCAGGGCATGAGGTATGCAGTCTATATGTAAAGAAACAGTTTTAGAAAACAAAGGATAAACATTATTAAACAAATATTTTTATTTTTAGTGGATATGATTTAAATTCGCTATACATTACCTTATATTTAAATAAAGAATCTACTTTTATCTAATAAACAGAAAAAAACTTTGGTATCAATAATTAACAATAAAAAAATATTATATAGGTTTCAGGCAATGCTGTAGATTTAGAAGAAGATCTCCCCGCAGAATTAGATATAGTTGGTAGAATAAAGCCAGATACAGTTTGGGATTACATTGGTAAGATGAAACGCGCCAGCAATAAGGACATTATCGTATTAAAACTCCAGGCTGCCAATGATGAGGAGAGAATGCAATACATCGCATTGTACAGCTATCTTAGCAGCAGGCATAGGTTGGTTTATTTGATTCCCTAAGGTTGATTTTATTTTTATCAATTTTTAATATTATAGTTAATTTTAAGAGAGCACAATTTTTTTGCCAAACTTAGAAAATAGTACAAAATTATGAAATTAGTATTTTCTAGACTTCTCAATGTGTCTTTAGAAATCTCAAGTTTATGTCCTATGAACAAATGTAATAACATAACATACATGTGTATGTATAACATACATACATATGTTACAATTGCTGGAGTTCGTAATAATATGAATGTTGTTTACTTAATGAAAGATATAAGTACTTATTGTATATTTTCAGATTGGGAGTAGTAAGAGTGTCACAAACACTTAATATAAAAGATTTCTATATAGTCCCATTGCCAGCAAATACATCTCTACCCTCAACCCTTCTACCTTTGGACGGTCCCGGCCTCGGAGATGTTAAAACCCATCTACTTATCTCCATTATCATTAGACAAAAGAGAAAACGCCCGGGGTCAATGACACCACAAGATATTGTACCGGCTAAGGTTAGTTGAAACCAGACAGAGCAAGCATGGCAATGTAAATAAATATATATTTATGAAATTTTGGAGAGTTTATTTTTATTGTAAATATTACTCTGTGCTGTTGTATATGGATATAAGTATTGGATTGTATATATTATTACTTCTTTTAGTTGATATATTTATGATGTAGAAATTATAAATGAAGACATAATATATTTAGAAATAATATGTTGTTAATTATATTATTTTAGTAATATTACTTATTATTTGTGATATCTATCTATAATATTGTTGACGTATTTGAAATATTTTATTTCCTTTCATCCTTATCCCATTTACTTTATGTATTGTATTCTAAGCAAATGACTATTAAGTCTAAATCAAAGTTATTTTTGTAAATTAATCTTTTTTATAATTTTAATATAGATACACGTAAAGTATGCAATTTCTGAAATCAATCAATTCCAAATCAATTTCAAAAAAATATTTCAAAGTTCCGATATTGTAGTTAAAAAAACTAGTTCATATAATATAATAGACCACCTGTACTGCATAACATTGATTAGAAACAAAATCGTATGTGTATCGAAATAAATGTCACTACTTTTTTTATAATATTACATGCTACATATGTAATGGTGAACATAACATGTTAACATAATTATAGTTAAAAAAAGGAAAAACGCATATTTCAAAATGCCAAACAAACACCAATAGTGTAAAATTGTGTGAATTATTAATTACATATAATAGTTATTACCCTCAGTAACTGTAGCCACTGGTGGTTTTTTGAATCCTAGTAACATCATCGGAAGAGTTTTTAATGTTTTTTTTAAGGAGGTAGACAGAACCTTGTGTGTTTGCTATCACACACCGTCCAATTTCGAGACATTGCGTGTAGAGTGATGGAACTCTACGTCGCGCTGTCTCGAGTGAACACAAGTCAGACGGTGTGCCACGACAACGTCAACCCAAGTTTTAAGAATATAAAAAAATCTCGCTGATTTTTTCTTGTGCCTTTCTTGGGTCTAAGTAACTTTAGTGAGCTAACTAGCGAATATAATTTTACTTAAAAAAAAAATAACATGTATAGTGACTTTTATTTTAAATATAATTATTTGATTTTATAATAATAATAGTATATTTATTGTAGGTGGCGCGCGAGTCTCGCAAGAAGTCGTACACGCCGCCACTGTCACCTCGCCGGCGCGTGCTGCCGCTGCCCACCTATCCCTCATCAGCTCTCTCAACGTCTGTCAAAGACAAAATCGCTGCTTCTCTCGGTAATTACGACGTATTTAATCCCATTTTTTAAATATGTTTTATCTTTGTTTCACTAAATAAAGTATACAAATACTATACCCTAAAATTTTTATAAAATCGTTAAGTACGTAAAAGTGAATTTCAATTTTACATTTAGCTAGCTACAGCTAGACGCCATGTTGTTTTACTGTGACATCTGTTTGTCTTGTAATGCATATCTGCATATCCATATTGGTAGTCTAATAACCTATGAACATAGGTCGCGTTGATTAAAAGATATTTTGTTTACAAGACGCTATAACGTCATACTATGGTTTTTTTTATGAACCATAGTAACAAAAACATTTCCCGATTCTCAAATGCACATTTTTGTCATATAGACTAAGATATACAGTTAGTACAGTTAAAACGATTTTTTTTTTCGTTTTAATATGGAGTATCAAAAACTTTGAAAAATTTTACTATCAAAAGGTTTACAATAAAATTTTATAACTATTAAAATAATTTAAAAAATCAAAGCAATATATTTTTGTTTCTAAAACAGCGGCGGCAGACGACGAAGAAGCTTACAGTCCGGGGTCGTCGTCGGGAAGTAACAGTGCTTCAGCGCCCTCCCTACCACCAAATTCTAACACTCTTCGAACAAAAATGGAAGAATTGAACCGCCAGATTGAAGAACAGAAGCAACAGATATTAAAGATGACAAGAGCCGATTCATCGTCAACAAGTGGAGAGGTAGAGTAATTTGTAAAATTTTGGACGATGTCGAAAAATATTGACTGGTCAACGCGATCGCTATGGATTCGATTCCCAGTAAGGGGAATCAATTATTTTATTTCCTTGCTCTGATAATAAAACAAAGCGAGTTAAATTCCGTAGCTCAATACACAATGTCTTAAAATTAAGTGGAAAGCGCTGTTTTAATACCAGGTTCACTTTGCCTGTCATACTAAAAACAATATTCTATGCGCTTAAATGTGTACAATCGATTATTAATTTGAATAGAACGAAGCGTACTCCCCGTCGCGGCCACTGACGCCGCCCGCCCCCGCCCCTGCCCCCGCCATGCCGCTGGCAGACATCGCGCTGCCCTCCAACCTGCAGGAGATCCTGGCCACCATCAAGCAACGCTCTGAGACCGCGGCCGACGTCGACATGCGCACAATGCCTTTGTCTTAGCTCGACATTTATTTACATTTATTTTTATAATAATACTTCATTTACGCTGTGCAGTGTAGCCTTAAGTTTTATATGTTATTATAAATATTAAATATTTCAGTGCATTCATATGCAATTTAATATAACTTGATACATATTTAATGAAATTGAAATATGCAAAGCATATATCGTTTTAGTAGACTTGGATTGAATTATGTGCAATATCTATGACAATGTAGATTGTCACATTGTGCTCATTGGAGTTCATTTCAAAATTACCAAGTGTGTATATTATAACTCTCACATAGAAAGTGTCTCTCAAGTTAATAATTATGTTTAATACGTTGTACAAAAATTAGAATTATAGTTACTTAAGGAAATGAATTATAGAAACATTTTATCATAAATTAATATACACTTCTAAATCTAAGAAATAAAATAAAATAAAGATGTAAAATGTGATTTATCTGCCATTTTTATTTATATATTTTCATCATCATACAATGTCCTCTTTGAAACATATTTTTTTTCTTGGAGAGATAGAATTTTTTTCAAGTTTACAGATTTAAAATTTTTTAATATAGCATCTTTGGCTAATGGAGAACTTTGTAATTTTTTTTGTAGAGCCATTATTTTTGTTGCCATGAGTTTCCGTCTAGGAATATGTCTTAAAGAATATTCCCAGTCTCCAGTTAACCTTAAATCTAATAATATTGGTATCATATGGTTAATGTTCAAATTTTTCTTTGACCCTGGAGCCCACTCCAGGTATCTATCTAAAGGTAGTTTGGCCATTCTTAGTCCATCCTTCTTTGCTTTTGCAAGAGACAGTGGTTCGTTGTTCATCTGCAATGAAAATTATTACATTTTTAAACAAAATATGAATTATACTTTTAAATAAGGGCACAAGCTTGTGTCTGTAAATGCAGGAGGTTGTGGATTCGTTTCTGATTTGGAATATTATAGAGGAAATGAAATGATTTTTATTTCTTGACTCTGATGTCCAGGCAAAGCGCGACGTTAAGTTCCGCCAGTTACTTCAAATATAAGTTTTAAGTATTATGCCCAAGTAACTGACGTTAATCACTAAAGATGACCTGTGAAGATTTTGTGATCCTATAGTAGGCTGTAAGAGATATGGAACATTTGGGTTGTATGAGAGAATGAGATAAGTTCTGAAATGCCCCCTATTTTTCAGAAATTATCTAGCATAGTCGGTCAGTAGTTAAAAATATGAGCCAGTGTCATCAACTTATATAATGATTTTAGATTTTGGAATACAGAGATCCCAAAGGTCATATATAATGTGGGATATAGATAATAAAAAATATTCACCTTATCAACCATACAGCCAACTATGTAAATTGCATCAGGATCAAAAGATGTTAATTCTTCTCTACAATGAGGTGTGAGATAAACCAAATTTTCCTTAGGGAACAAGTCTAAATAGCTCTCCTTGTGAATATTCATTGGAAACCATGGCTCATGCAATGAAGGTATATTTTTACATAGTTGTTTCATAAATTCTCCGCTATGGTTTATGTTACATAAATGCAAATTAAATGGTTCCTTGTGTAATCTGTTATCCCCAAAGAGAAATGTTACTTGTTTAGCAGCATTAGTTATTTCTCTCCACACCATATGCTCCTCATATGAACAATCAATAACTAAAGATTGCCCGTACATCAATGATCTCAGAGTTCTGTAATTTAATTAAACATATAATGAATTAAAGCAAGCATTTACATTACAGACTGTTATGATGCAGGGTAACTGTAATGCAATGGTTGTAGGTTCAATCCGCACTCAGAGGAATGAATTATTATATATTATTATTAATTTAATATTTTAATTCGTTTGCTTAAACGAATTAAAGAAGGCAAAGAAGGAAGAAAGAATTACAGAAGGCACTGACACATCCAACAATCAACAAATCTGATGACAGTGTTACTATAGACTGAAATAAAAAAAATCTTTAGTCTGGTGCCAAGGCAAAAGTCCGTCATTGAGTTCTGCCACTGCATGGGAAGTGGAGAATGGAGTGTTTTAACACTGCATTCCCTATCATGTTATGATTGGGATACTTATATCAAAATTACTAATATAACATACTTAAATACCTGTAATTATCAAAATTATTGATAGATTGGTCCCTAATTCTAAGAAACAGTGACAGATGTTTGATACCATAAAGTAGATCATCTGGATATTCTCTAAACTCTGGAGTTGGGGAATTTTCAAACTCTTTTCTTTTGGCTTCTTTTCTTGCCTAGAAAAAATAATTTTATAGGTAATACAGAGTTTCATTTTTCCAAATAAAATATATTATATCTCTTAAATAAAAACTCCATAAATGTATTAACTTTTTCATTTTCTTTTTTCTTTTCAATTTTCCAAAGAAAAGTTAGATAAGTAGACCTTTGATTTCTACTAGATAGACTAAGTAAATGCCGCCAATGATCTAATTGAAGAGTCTCTGGTGCAAATCTTCCGTCTTGACGCATTACTTCTACTTCTAGCATTAAGACTCTTAATTTTTTTTCTAGATCTTGATCTCCCGTACACAATTGTGTAATTATATTATCTAAAACAAAACGGTTAATATACTAGAAATGTATATATGTATCAAATAATTCAATTGGTGCCTTTGTAAGACATTGGAAAGGTTATGATGTAAACAAATATCACTTACCATAATCGTCCTCATTGGGGACCTGGGTTACGTAAAGCCGTGGTATTCGCTGAGAATGTTTTAAATTAGTACGGTTGCTTTTTAATTCAGAATATACCACAGAACGCATATGCGTTAAGAATGATCTCAAGCAGTACATGATTAATATAAATGTAAAAGCTATTTATTTTTTGTCTAATATATCTTTTAGATCAATATTAATTATTCGTATTGCTTTTCAATATAAGTATATCATTGTAACGAATATTACTATATAGTTTCACTTTGCAAATGAAAAAAGTCAATTTCAAACTTTGTGTTGGTCTTCCGTCTTCGAGCTTCGAGCATGTCAATTTGATTTTGATTTGATTATTTGACCGCAGAACACATTTCACATTTGATTTTGACAAATTGACAATATAACTACAGAATATGTATTTCAACTCTAAACATCGATTTTAGGTTTTTATTTGAATCCAACATTCGTTTCAGGGATTTCTTTTAGATATAATATAATCAAAAAGAAAATAACCGAAAGGCTCTGGTAGAGCGAAAAATACATATAGATATCTGTTCAAAGATGTTTAGATAGATTGTTTAGATTAGATGATTTATCGTCACGTTTGGCCTGAGTCGAGTGTACTAATGGGAGCGCGAAATAAACAATAGAGAGGCACGATGGGTCTAGCACATAGTTCCAATTTCAATTCAATTCAACTTCAAAAAACTTATTAACTTAAGTTAATCTGTATTGATAATGATAATATATCGATATGTTTCTTTATCGTATTAGTTATTTATTTCTCTGTGGTACAAAGTTAACTTTAACTTACAAGGTAACGTTACTTTAGTTATGTATTAGATTAGATAATCAACTACATACCTAACTTATTATACGAATTACAATTTCTTGTAAGTTGAAATTGGAAATATTTCTAATGTAAGAATAGTTTTCGTCTTATTGTTTCGAGAATTTTATTTGATATTCATATTTCTGTTTGCACTTTTTGAAATTCATAAGTACGATAATATATACAGACACATTATAATAAATTTCAAGCAATTCTATTTAAAATGTTAACTTACATTAAATAATTCTTACTAACGTTGTTTATTTAAATAGAACTGTGCCTTAATATATTTATATAGCGAAGAATATTTTTATCAGGCAGGGCGGCCTGCCTCATAACCTCCAATTTATATATTTATTATTTTCAGAGACCACAACGATGGTTGTTGTTGGGCTATTACGCCGATCCATTATAAATGGCACCTTGTATTCTGCTGCGGCACTCAGATTTGCTTCCAGTCAAGCAGAAAAGAAAGTATATTTTGATGTATCAGCTGATGGCGAACCTTTGGGGCGAATTGTTATGAAATTAAATTCTGACGAAGTTCCTAAAACTGCTGAGAATTTTCGAGCTTTATGTACTGGAGAAAAAGGATTTGGATACAAAGGCTCATCATTTCATAGAATTATTCCAGATTTTATGTGCCAAGGTGGTGATTTCACTAACCATAATGGCACTGGTGGAAAATCCATTTACGGGCGAACATTCCAGGATGAAAATTTTAAACTGAAGCACACAGGCCCAGGAATGTTATCCATGGCTAATGCTGGACCCAATACAAATGGTTCCCAGTTCTTTATCACTACTGCTGCAACACCATGGTTGGATAGAAAACATGTTGTCTTTGGGTCAGTTGTTGAAGGTATGGATATTGTAAGAAAAATGGAAAGTCTAGGTTCTAGAAATGGGAAACCTTCAAAGAAAGTTGTTATCAATGAATGTGGTGAATTAGATTAAGGAATGTGTACATAGCTGTAGGTCAAAATGTTGTTAATGCATTTATTTTGGTTCTCAATATGTGTATAGTTATTTTATAAAATAAATTGTGTAGATAGTTTGGTATTTTATTTAGACTCTTAGCAGCAAAATTAAAAAGTATAGTTATTATAAATACTTTAGTTTGCGCTACAATATATTTATTACTACAGATAATCTTATTTTAATTTATAAATAATATTTGTCTAACTCACAAGTAGAAACATGCTTTAAAGCACCTTGGATCTCTGGATATTTCTAGGTACTGTCAGTTTATTTGTAGACTAGCGGATGCGCGCAGCTGCGCTTGCTTATTTTGGGGTGAATAGAATTCAATTCAATGAATAGAAAACCATGAAACACATGTTAAATTAAATATATATATTTTTTTTATTTTAAAAGCTA
>FASU01006294.1:0-11202 GCA_001486225.1 Heliconius pardalinus sergestus | reverse complement strand
TTTCATTTTTATAAATCCCACATTAGTTTAGTGCATAATACGATTTGTTTAACCATTCACTGCGGCATATCAACAGCACCCTAAAATAAATATAACAAATATGTAACAACATTTTTAAAATGTACTTTCATGTTTTGTTTCACGTTAAATAAACTTCTGAACTAAGTTGTGTGAATTTTATTTTATCCTAAATCTTTTTCATTTTCAGTTTTAATTGAAAGATGTTGTTTATTTTATATTTAAAACAAACTTTCACGTAAGGTTTAATTATAAAATCCTTTAGCCTTTATCCTTTGCCTGTATTTCGACATGTTTAAAAATAACTGATAAGAGAGAGATTAGTGAGAGTGATAACGAAAGATAAAAACAAGATTTGTTTTAATGTTGAAATTACATTTCGTCAGGCTAGACATGGCGCGCGGCACAAACGTGCGACTGTCAACGCGACAGGCTGTGTGTTCAACTTTCACTCCAGAAAATGAAATATTTAATTTTTTATCCCACCGAACCAAGCAGAGCGCGGCGTTGATTTCCTCTGCCTCACCGAAGTGGGGCTAGGAAGTAACTTAACACTAGGTTCTCCCTGCCTTTCCTTTCCTAAGTTTCCTAAACTAAATTTACGTAAAACATTAAAATATGTTAGCAATCGTTTTCACAACTTTTTAAAAACTAACAGTATTCATGTAAAAGTATCATCTCTAAAATTTTAAATTACTTTATATATTTTAATTGTACTGTACGCATCGTTTTAAAACGAAATCGTTTTGACATGAAAAAATGTCAGAAGACAATGATGTTATGCTTCAAAATCTGTCAAGTGTCAACTGTCAGCACGAAAGAAGAAAGAAAACTGTTAGGTCTTAGAAGTTGGGGGACCTTATCTTAATTTTATTTTAAAATTTGTAACCAAAAAAATGATGGGAGACGTGGATAAATGGATAGAAATAGCAAAAAGATGTAAATATCTACCCGAAGATGATCTACGAGAGCTGTGTAATATTGTTTGTGACTTGCTGCTAGAGGAACCGAATGTTCAACCGGTAGAAACACCTGTAACAGTGTGTGGAGATATACACGGTCAGGTAAATCGCATTGTCATTTTCAGCTTCAACTTTACCAAATACTACCAACATTTTCATTAAAGAAAATACTTATAAAACTTTAAATTTAAAAAGTTATTTTTATGTTTATTAAGAAATTTATTGTCTTTTTTAAAATATTTAATCTTTTAATCTTTATTCATTTAATGTCTTAATCCTAATATTTAATCTCTTAATATTACATTTTAAATGTTTTCAGTTTTATGATTTAGAAGAACTTTTTCACATAGGAGGCCAAGTACCTGATACAAAGTATATATTCATGGGAGACTATGTAGATCGTGGATATTACAGCCTGGAAACCCTTACCCTTCTTATGGCACTAAAAGCAAGATACCCAGATAGGTATGTCTTAATAGAACACTATTGTAATTATTACATTAAATTATTAATATTTATAAATTTTCAGGATAATTTTACTAAGAGGTAACCATGAGACATGTCAAATAACTAAAGTTTATGGATTTTATGATGAATGTTTAAACAAATATGGGAATGCAAACGCTTGGAAGGATTGCTGTAGAGTCTTTGACATGCTAACAGTTGCAGCGGTAACTACACTTTAGTTTTTATATATTGATACATTAATTTACATACAAGCTAACTCAATCTGTGAGAACATTAAAAGAGAAATACTAAACATTATGCTAATTTTCCTAGACAATCTATTACAAAAAATAAATGTTAGCAGATAATATATTTATTAAGGCATAATTTTTTTTTAATAACTTGTTTGCAAAATGCTAATGTGTAATGCTTTCAGTGTCTCTTATAAAATTTACTGTTATTGTTACTGATTTGTTTGTCGTTAGCTATTGTTGTTTTTAGATTAGCAAAAATTATTATAAGTTTATACAATGGATAGTTTCCAAGAGGTGTGGGTTCAAATTCCACTACATAATTTTTTTTATATGTTTCCTAAATAAGTAAGCTTATACAGTAAAGATAACAAACAGAATCAACATAATAATATTTTGTGTATATAAGCTGCTTTGAATATTTTTTTATTTATAAAATAGATTCTAATAAGATTTTTTTATAATAGCTAATAGATGAGACTGTACTATGTGTTCATGGTGGGCTATCTCCAGAAATACCTACAATTGATCAAATAAGATCAATAGAAAGAAATCAACAAATTCCACACAAAGGTGCCTTTTGTGATTTATTATGGTCCGACCCATCTGATATTAAGACATGGTATGCATAATTTTAACTTTTTAGCTTTTAAACTTTATCCTGATTATAGCAGAGTTGGCAAAGGAAACTTAGTGGTAAGACAACCTGTCCTTTAATAATTCTCTATCCACATACTTGTAGCTCCTGGTGTTACACATGGTCGTTGGCGACGGTGATCACTTAAAATTAGGTGATCCGTAATCTTATTTCCCATGCATTTTCAAAAAAATATATAATACCGCATATTGTGATGGAACTCAAGCCCATTCATTGCCTACTAGAGAAATAGAAATAATTTATTCCCCTGAGAGAGTGTTTCCAATCTGATACTGCAGCGTTAAGTTAAACAAATGTCTTAAGACAAATGTAATGTCTTAAGAATACAGTGGGAGATGGGGAACGGAAGTGTCTTAATGATACTGTCCCAATGCTCAAAAAAATGTCAATTTATCTCCAATATTAATGAAAAAAATATTTTATTATTTATTTTGTTTTTCAGGTCTGTTAGTCCTAGAGGGGCTGGATGGTTATTTGGCAGTTATGTAACAGAACTCTTTATGAGTCAAAATAATCTTACCTTAATATGTAGAGCACATCAGCTTGTAAATGAAGGTAAATGTTAAAGAATTAAATAAATTTGATACTATTTTTTTAGTTCCACTTTTTCCGCCATAGGCAAGTAGACAGAGAATCTAATATAAGGAATGAAATATGCATTCTCCATTCAACATCTATATTCAAGACATTATGAGTGGTGGAACTTAACGTCGCGCTTTTTCTTGCGAAAATGGGGTAAATGGAAATAATTCATTTTCTGGAGTTCAAATCCAATAAAAATACCAACTTATAGTCGGACCCTATCCCACTGCACCACTATACCTTAAATTAATTTTTCACGTGAAAATAATATATGTACATATTTAAATTTAGATTTTCAAATAATATACTTACTGATATTAATTAACTTTGTGTGATGATTTTGAAAAATATACCTAATACTTTTTTATTATATTACCCAATATATATAATTATATACCTAAATCAATATTGTTAATTACAGGTTATAAATATATGTTTGACAAAAAATTAGTAACAGTATGGTCAGCACCAAACTATTGCTACAGATGTGGTAATGTAGCATCCATTATGGAATTCAAGACAGTTTACGAGAGGAATGCCAAAATCTTCCACGCAGTGCCTGACAGTGAGAGGGAGGTGCCTCCCCAGCACACAACTCCATATTTTCTATAGGCATAATTGTACTCATGTTATAAATATTACAGATTTTTTGTATAAAAAAATTATGAATAAAATATTAAATAAATATTAAAGTGTATTGTATTATTTTATTGATTCACTACACTGCTAAAATAGTTTTTGTATTTCCCGTTTTACCAGAGATGGGAACTGAAAAGAATTTCTTAAACTGTTTTATCAAACGCTAATGTCCTGATACCATATAAGTTGATAAAATTATAGGTTACTGTAATCCATAATAATAATTATTATATTTATATCAATCATTTCAAAAAGCTATAGTATTTTTAGTAATGTTGTTCGACTAAATTGCCATAAATGTTATTGTTATTGAATTAGCTGAAACTTCACTTTTCAATATAAAAAGATTAAAATATTGTAAAATAAATAAATAAAGATTAATCAAATTGCAAATTCAAATACGTTATTGTCTTCTCAAAGGAATAACAGTCTTGAATGATCACTTTGTTTCTTATTTACAAGATATTGTAGTATTAATTTTAACATTACAACAAAATCATTGTCATCAAAACTATAAATAATTTTGTATACAACCCATCAATAAAACCAAAATATCTGAAATAATATTTTATTTTGTGAAAAATTGTAATCAGAATAATAAATCTGAAAATCAGTTATATATGTTTCTTTAAGATTTTTTGTATATTTGTGTTAACAATACTGTAATTAAAGGGTTTTTTATTTAATCTCTGTTATAATCGAAAGTATAATCAAAGTATGATTGATCGAAATTCTGCACTCTTACATAACCGTCTTCACCTCCAGATGCAAAGCTTTTACCATCTGGGTGGAAAGCCAAACTGTTGATAGGTCCGAAATGACCCTTAACTCTTCCAAATTCCTCTTCAAAAACAAGATGGAAGAAACGAGCGTCGAATTTACCAGATCTGGTTGAAGTAGTTGTCACCTCCATAGCATCTTGACCTCCTCCTAGTACTACATGATCTAAAATGGGGCTTAAAGCTGCAGAGTTTACTGGTCGTTCAGTTTTGTACTCCTTAAGAAGTTCAAGGGAGCTGGTGTCGAAAAGTTTTGCAGTTTGATCTTTAGATGCTGTAATGAACATGGTGCCATCTCTTGACAGTTGCATGTCATTTACTTGGTGAGTGTGTTCTTTGACCGAATGGACCTTTTTGCCAGTCTGTAATATTAATGTAATTTAATTATTAATAGCATACTTAACAGCCCATTAATAACTTTGCTATGTCTTTATGAAATAAGAACAGAAATATATTTGGTACAAAAAAATCATAGGGAAATATAAACATTTATATATGCACAAGCAAAACCAAGCTAAATTATATTTGTAAAATAAATTTGTTTTTTCAATATCACTAAGAGCATTGTTTTATTAATGAATATTATCACTTTAAAATAATAATCACAGTTAGTTTACATACCCTTAGATCCCATTGAATGAGATCACCAGCCTCATGACCAGTGATGATGGTCTCATCAAGACAACCCCAAACCATTGAGGTAACTTTTGAGTCTGTAATCTCCCATTTCAATATGGGTCCTTGTCCAGATAAGGACTCATCAATTGTTCTAGTATCAATGATGAACACCTAGAATTAGGAATATTTATATTATAACATGTTCATGTGAATTAAAGAAAAAGAGGTGGTCATAAAGGCACAGTGTCAGACTATAAACTTGATAGTCTTGAATTCAATTTCTACTCCAAGGTATGAATTATTTTCACTTCACTCTGATAACAAAGAATTCTGTATTTTTAAGAATAAATATCTGAATGCAGCCTTATTTAAAGATTAACTTTAATATTTCTATAAATCCAGTTTTCATTATAGTGTATTAGATAAACTTAATAAGAGGTTTTAAAATTTTAAGTGTTATTGAAACAAGGAAAAGAAAGAAGGAAGGAAGATTTTAAAATATGGAAAAAAAATAACAAAGCAGGACTCAAAGCCTTAATTTTTTGGAAACTGTTTTAAGCTTTTGCCCATTAAGTCTTAAATTCTTATTGAGCTACATCAAAATTCTTCAAGTTTCATTATAATTTTTTTTGGTAGCATCTCTCTCATCTGAAGGTAAAAATTATCTAAATTACTTTTAACAAGCTTCTGAATGTTTGAAGAGTTTCCAAAAGATATGGCTTCCACTACATTTATATTTAGATATTTTAATAACAAAAAGTAAAAAACTCACTTCACAAGGATGGCCCATAGCTTTATCAGTAGTGTAGGCTGCTTGGTTTGCACTGTAGCTGAAGTTACATGTTCTTACTGAAGAGTTAGTCTTTATGGTTGCTATATTTTTACCTGTTTCCAGGTCCCACAGCCTATAAAATACAAATGAAATGAGGGAATTAAAAAATATATAATTTTAGCACAAATCTGTAAATAAATAATAAACACAATCATCATACCTGCATGAACTGTCCCCACCTCCGGTTATAAGATTGATGGACTGCCAGTCAACGTCAAGGCACCAAACAACACCACCGTGTCCATTGAAAGTACCTAGACGCTCACCGTTCAAAGACCACCACACGTTAGGCTTGGAATCCTTAGCCGCGGAAAACAATAGATCTCCTTCGCGGTTGTATTTAATCTGTGTTATGGCACGCTCATGCCCTTGCAACATAAGAGGTTTCTGCAAAATACATAAAACATTAATATTTTCGAGGTTGTGGAAAATGTATATTTTTGTTTGCACGTAATTATTTAGGCAATGGCAAGTTTATAGCAATCTTGTAGTAACAAATGCTTAAACTTTAATTATATAGATATAAAATATCATCTACTTACCATTTTGTCGTTTTTAAAATGGAAATTTTAGAATTAATCACAAAATGCTGAACTGTGACATGTGGCGGTACAGTTTTTTAATGTACAAAAGAACTGACAATTTGACAAATGTTTTAATGACAGCGCCAAAAATATTGACGTTTTCGTCTGGAAACTATATTACACGCTTTTAACAATGCACACTTTTGTAAAATATCCATAAAAACTTCAGAACTATGCATTGCTTAAAGAAAACCGTAAACCATATGCTAGATCTGATAAATGAAATAAATATTAAATTATTTAAAATATCACGCATATTTTCACTTGTGCTGTCATCTATAATTGTTGTTTCCACATTATTCTATATGTCTCGTATTTTTTACATCTGCTAATCATCGAAAGATGGCTCTTCCAATTAAAGTTTTATTGTTAAAATACATTGTTAGACCTTAGTTTAGTTCGTTATTATTGTTTGGATTGGAAAAAAGATTTTATTTCAATATTATTATAATATTTTTTGTTTATAGAAGTCTATTTTTAATTACGTAAGTAAAGCTGTTTATATTATCTGTGGAATTTATGAGTTTTTTTTACAGAGAGTAAATATAAGGAGAAAACCATCTCATATGAGGGTTCACCTGAAAAAGTGTCCGCTCCCGTACTACGCGTAAATAGTACATTATAGTTCAAAATAAGACGATGCCTAATGAACAAACTAATTTTAGAAAACGTGAAGTATACTGAATTTTAAATTGAATAAAATTTTTGGAATATATAGATAATATAAAAGTTATTATAATTTTTACATATATTATTTAAGAAATTCTTTAGAAAGATTAATGGGCTTTATATAAATTTAATCTGTATTTATTGCATTTAAATACTTTCATATCACCGAAATAGAGTTACATATATAATTGCATCAAATTGGCTCATCATGAAATTTATATGTATAATGCTTTTTATGTTTTTTTTATAAATATTGAAATAAAGATATCGCATAAATAATATATTTACTTTTCTACTATAAAAATAATGTAATTCATGATCTAATTTCAAACTAAATGTAGGTATAAAATGTTTTTTCCAGCGTCATGTAAATAATAATTATTAACGTAAATATTCACAAAAAGGAACAGAAAAATAAACAAACGTAATATTTCACATACATTTTATTCTCTTAAGTTATTTAACCATTGATTTCCAAGAGTACAACTAAAAAACAAATTAAAGTACAAACACGTTATGCATCGCTAACTAAACACAACTGTAGGTAACTTCTCTTGGCAAACCAGCTCATTCATGACTAACATAAACCCGGCGCACCACTCGAACGAGAGCTATAAAACGTTACAAACATCAGAATTATCTAAAACAGACATTGTATACTAAATTGGTCGAAAATATAAAAAAAACAACAGAATTTCTCCGCCGAGAACTGTAAAAGCAACCAATAACTATAATATAATAAGTGACGGCTAAGTGCACGTGGAGGCTTATACTTAACTCTAGTCCCGTAAGCGACAAGTCTTGGTTTTGAGCGAATTCTAAACGATTTTAAACGTGAAATGCAGCACTCAATCTTTATCAATTCTATGAAATCTACAAAATCTATTTATATTTTTAAGTGTTCAGGCACTTGTGAGACTGCGTGGTTTTTTTATTGTGGCAATTGTTAATGTTAGATACAAAATTTAATATGAAATAATCAAGAACAAGACAAGCGCAACGTGTTTGTGAAATAGTAACAAAAAAACTATTAAAGATACTTGAATAAAACACCATGTATATATAACTTGTAGAATAGATATCTAATATATATGTATATATTTATATACTTAGAGTTCAAATATCCATCTGTGTGAATTAAATACAACAAACACACCCAACGTTTCCAAATATATATTCTTTTACGGTTTTACAATCGTTTTTTATTTCATAACTATTTTAAATACAAAGTCTAATTTACACAAATTAACCCTCCTTTTATCCAAAGTACGTGAAACACTAGTATTTTTTTACACAACAATTATTAATATTACTTAGCTAAGAATGTGAAAATATTACTCACAATATCTTAGATGTAGATACTTAACGTCGTATGGACTTTATAGAAAGTGTGAAATGCATGAAGTTCTTGTTACATTCTTAAAAATATATTAACATCGTTATGTTTATTACTATTACATATCAGTCAAAATATTTTCGCATAATTATTAGAATAAGTCGACTCCTGAATCACTCGCGATGTTTATTTTAAATGGATTTAACTAGATAATCAGTTCTTGCATTGTTAATATTAAATCGATTATAATTATATTGGAGCGAGTAATTCTGAAGTCGAGTGCACTCTTGGTTCCGGCTGCCAGAACGTTGAGACCAACTACTATAAACGTATCCAAAGTTACTTACAATGTTAAATTTTGATTTTTCACTACCAATAAGCATTACAAATGACATAAAATACAGAGAGGCAATAGATAATTTATGAACATACAGACCAGCTATTTATTAGGAGAGCAACGAAAAGCGAATCGCTATTTTTACATATATATAAATGTATGTACAAACAAACAAATGTAGCCTCAGTGGGCTTTTCGTGTACTATTCTAATTAGGTACTCGCCAGTAATGCGCCAATTCAATATTCACTAACAATACTATCCCTTTGTACAATGCCAATAACATTCTTAAAATCTAAATCTCTCCTTATTTCTTTACTCTTTCGCTACGTTATTAACAAAATAAGTGTCAATATTATTATATTACTATATATTATTATTTTTAACATATTAGTAGAACGACGCACGACTATTATTTAACTTACCTTTTCCTTCGTACACAATTAAAAATCTATAAAGGCATCTTTACCTCAGACTTTAGATTTAACACCGTCGCGCTGATGGCGTTTTTAACGACTAATTATAATTTAAGTTAGATATTAACAAATAAATAAATATGCGAAGTATAAACCAATTGTCAGTGGGTGCGGGTTCAAATACGAATCGTATGAATATCGAAAGAAAGCTTACGTAACGCATCTCGATAGTAATTTGAAACTCTTGCGTTCAATCTATCACTGTTTATCACAATTATATAATAATTTCACGAAAATTACTAGCTTAATATACATATGTATAACAAAATTATTTAAGAATCTATTTAGGCATTTGATGGCAGTTTCGTTACTGGTTGTTTTGGAACTAACTAATTATTACAATTTACAAAACGCTATTTGCTAACTTAACTAATGGTAACGCAACGAGCGACGGACGATGTCGCTCGTTCAGGTAACAGGATTATCTAATTACTTTTTTTGGGAACAAGTTTATATTAATGTTTTTTTAAGTTTATTTTTTAATTTATTTTCAAAATTTTGATAAGAACGTCGGAAATATATGTGTAAACGTAAGTAAAAGTTTGTAGATCAATTATTTAAAGTATTACTTTTTCAAAGGTACAACGGACGTAAAATTTTGAGTTTATATTATAATGACATTAGCAGATCCATAATAAATTATGACAAAAAATTATATAATTTAAAAAAAAATGATGATTTCAACTTATCAATTTAAGTAAATTGATAAAATGGAAAAAAGTAATATTACTTGGTGTTACTTGAACAAAACTTATTCGTTTGTATATTCAATAAGAAAATGTTTAAAATTGGTGTTGGTATAAGAATATATACATACATATATATCACAAAGTTCACTTTTCATATGAATTAAGTCACTGGAAATATACTTAGATTCTGTTGATAGTAAGAAAGCTAAAAAACCTTATTTTTAATGAAACATCTAGAAATCTAGAAATTATATGCGTATGCGATTAAGTATTATAGTATATGCTGACATCGATCTATACAGATCTAAGGCATGACATTTATATCTAGAACCTAAGTCCTTAGAACGAACTTTTTGGTTGTAATTACTTAATTTTTAATACGACGTTAGTCGCCATTCCTAATCTAGTGGTAACATTTCACCGTTGTTGGAACGTTTATAACAAAAATTTTAAACATTAAAATATAAGTCTGTATACACGTATTGTATGTTTGATATCTGTTTTCTTATTTCTCATAAATAATATGCAAGTAAAAATTGCAGGCAGTACAAAATTCTAGTCTTAGATAAAATTTTATAAATCCAATAAGTAAATTTAATAGAAAGAAAGAATTGTTGTAAAAAATCATACTATTTTTCGTGTATACAGTCTCTACTAAAAACGCTATCACTGATAACAGCTTACTTCATAAAGGCAGTGATTATTGACAGTGAAATTAGAAAAAACAGTTGTTGCTTACAAATAATGGGTACATATTTAATACTAAAATGATTAAAATATATTATCATTATGTGAATGGCGGATGGTTCATTGAAAAATGTTATATTTGGTCAAGACAAAAGTCAAATAAGATTTGAAATATTTCACGAAATACCTAAAGAAACGTCAGAGTGATTAAAGGAATGCTACATCGTGGATATATGGAATCGTCTATGGCTGTATTATAATTGTATGTGGTGGTACCAGCACAGGAGTTGAATACCTTAAAGATGATAGTAGAAGGTTTATAGTTCGATTTCTCTGCATGTTCTAATTTCTAAATCTTGACATATGCCACAGTTTATGTATAAAAAAATAATGGCCACGCAGTCTTTGTCAATAGCGGGTTGGATATTTGTTGATATTGGCAATTATAGTCTGTATTTATAAACTTCTCTAAAGTCTAAGATCAATCTTGATCAACATTCATTCACAAGTTATCTATGAACGAGAACGGTATCTCAAGATCAATCTCAGACTTGAGAGCGATTTATAAATACGGGCCTAGGTAAAATAATTTATTTTTTCCTATTAACAGAAACGATACGCCTCGATAGGTGATATGCA
>FASU01006289.1:7627-19795 GCA_001486225.1 Heliconius pardalinus sergestus | reverse complement strand
CGGGTGTCGAGGCAAAGCGCGGCTTTGAGATCCGCCACTCAACACATGAAAGTGGAGAACTAGGTCCCTCTGCCTACCCTGCTGTGTGTGGGATACAGCGTGAAGCTAATTTATTGATTTTATAAAAAAAAAGACATATTTGCATTGAATTGTCAATATATATATTTTTAATATTCATAAATTCAATATACATTATAATATCAAGTAAAATGAATTACTATAATTTATATAGGCAATATTTTAACACATTTTAATTCTATGGTTAAGTTTAACAATCTAGATTAACTTACGTACGTCAACAAGTGTCCCAACACTAGCGCTCCTTACAACAAATATGGCAATAGGAATTCACTTTGGCCTAAGTCACTAAAACTATATATATATATTTAGAAAAAAATACTTCTTTGCAATATTATATTGCACAAGAATAACTAAATAATGTAATAGTACATAATGCCTTTCCAATTAAAATATACTTTACATCGAAGCTTTATAATTATTTTTGGCACAAAACTTATTTTATATGATGGGATGTTTATATATTACAGTGTTCCACATCATGTATAGTAAACTAATTAATCTTTGGTTTGTCTAGCCCACCGGTGATCGTTTGGAAATCACTTGCTTATAATCTAAATATTAAAATTATAATAAAATATGAAACATCTCAAACAGACTCGCCTAATTACAAGTATTAATTATACAATATTTCTATAATAATATTAATGACAGATTTTGGTTGTCTGTGGGACAATTTGAATTAGCGGAATACTGATTGGGCTGTGGGTCAATTTTTTGGAGGAGTTTCTTAATTTTTTTATAAAATAAAATAAAATAATATGACAATAAAAAAAACGAAATTCTCTTCGAACGTGAGTACTCGGTTTTAGTAACAATTTTACAATAGGTAGTCTATCTTTTAAATAATTTTTGTAGAAAAAAAAACTATCTTGATTATTATTCGGATGAATTAAAAAAACTTCTCAAGAAAACTGAGCCTACAACCCTCATAACCAACAATATGTTATACAACTATATTATGTTATAAGGTTCTCAAATACTGTCTCTACGACAAATTACTCTCACAATAATTTATGTAATTCGTTGATTAGAAACCTTTAGAAATTAATTATCTACTTATGATTACAAAATATAATATATATAGGGTAGGTATCACTTAAAAAATATTATGCTTAGGAACTTTTTGCTCTGACATACTGATGAACGTAAAATTATTTGAATGTAACCTAGACTTACGTACTTATTCATAATAGTATACGAATTAAGTACACGAATAGTTTTGTCCTTTCATTTGGTGTTTTAACACGTTTTAAGTGTTGCCATAGTACACCGACAGCGTTATAATATTTTATAAATCGAATAAACCTTCCAATTATTTAATTAAATAACAGAGCTCGCTGGTAACAACAATGCCTATTTTATTTTAAAGTTGCTAGCTATAATATTATATACGTCTTTAATAAACAGATGAGCTTATTATTGTCACTTACTCTTTTGTTAACATACATTTAATACATTTAAAGCGACTCTATTTACACAAATATTTATATATTTTTTAAAATATAATATAAGTATTATGTACAACAATATTTACAATTGGCACAATATTTGGATTACACGAGAGTTTTTAAAACACAGCAGAGATCCCATAGTGTCATGGAATGCTTTAGACTTAATAGATGCTATTTAATCTTAACACTAAAAAATACGATAAGCCTAGTTATACATAACCAAAAGATACGATAGAGGAAGTTTTTATGTGAGAACTTGTTTAGGCACGCCTAATGACGATTATTCGAAGCAACGTTAAATAGAATAATTTATTCAAATTATAAATGTTATCACTTTAATTATATATATAGAAAAATGCTGTATTTCATATTTATAGCCTTGCCTTAAATAAGTTTTCACCTCAATGAAGTCTGAAGCTCGCAAGATCGTCGTTTTTAAATTTACATATTTATTTATTAAATACCGATGTCGCTCTGAAAAGACTCAAGACGATGTCGGCGCAAAGCGTGAAATTACAAAGTCTAAATATGACGTGTACGTTTTTGTACTTACAAATATTTTTTTTGTTACGGTAACTCACACTGTCGACATAAACGCGTCACGTAGAATGTTGTATCGCAAAAATATTTAATTTGTATTATTAATAAAAAAAAGTATTTAATATATTGTTAAAGATGAAATTGAATACTAGTTAATATTTGCTTCTTAGCTTATCTACATAATTATATTGTCATCACGATAGACACCCAAGTCTTAAAATCTTATATATTTTGGCACGTTCTTTTCCAATTGCCTCCATTAAAGTAATATATGAACATTTTCACACGTAACTACGCTAAATATGATCTATATGACGTATCTATAAGTAAAAAATAATAAGAGCATTTATAAATGAGTATTACTGCAGTTACTGGCCTTTGGGAGCAGTACGTAAATAACTAGATTCTTTAAGATATTGACTTTAAGGTTACACATTCGGATAAAATTGAGACAAATAAAACATATTAAACGTGTGGTTTTAATTAATAAATTGGAAGACTGATTTACAGAAGGACCCAAAAGACGAAAACAAATCTACTCTATATATTTTTTAGGGTTAATATTATAATATTACAAATAGGGTCGTCTCTTTTTTAAAAGAAAAAAAATAAAAAACCCACACGTATTTTCTTCGTAAAACATCTGAATGTGTAAACTCAAATCTATTAAAATAATACTTAAAAATAATAAAAAATAAAATATTTTTGGCATAAAAAATGGCACATGTGTTTCTTTGGTGCATTTCGGTTTGGCGTTAGTATTAGACAATGCTCAAATAAATCAAAGTTTTCGTTGAGCAATAACCTTAAATTATACATTTAATAAATACCGAGCAAAGCTCATCATTTCATAATTTTTTTGGTATAAATATTAGCTGGTGGTAAAAGTGATGTTTCTTTCTATTAATATTAATTTGATATTATGAAAAAATGCATTATCTTGGAATTTTATTTGGAAAATAAAATTTTTAACGTTAACATTTTTCTAACGTAATGTTAGCATATTTTTTTTATTTGGAAAAATATACATAGCTTAATTAATGAGCACGTTAATATTATAAAAAATAAATCTACAGTTAAGTTAAGTAAAATATATTTTATGGCCGATTCAAATAAAATTTCTAATATCGAATGTTTAAAAACATAAATAAACTTTAAGACTTAACTATGTTGAGACATATGACTAAGTAACAGCCTTCCCGACATACTGGTACGTAGATCGAAAGATTGAAATACGAATGAAGTAAGGAGATTTCATTTGAAAAGTTTATATCATAGAAAATATTTCGCATTCAAACTACCTCAGCCTAACAATAAGTATCGATTACAATTACATAAACTGCTTATTGCGGTGTCATTATATAATTTACAATTAATTTTAAATGACAAATTGTAATTTAATTTTCCTGAATTGATGCGAATTTTTTGCTATCACATATTCCAGTATAATTTATTTAGCTACCAAAAGAGTTAATCCCTGTAGGGCTTGCAAATCGCGAACCTGTGGTTCATGTGTTGACTGTAAGAACCGGAATGGGAGAACTTCTTCAAGCATTTGCAGCATTGAAACGGTTTCTCACCAGTGTGCAACCGCTTGTGCTCGGTCAAGTGGTGTTTGTGCTTGAAAGCCTTAGGACACTCCAAGCATTTGTATGGACGTTGGCCTGAAATACAATATTTAAATTATTATAAATTTGACTTATAAGAAACTTTATTAATATATTAGGCCTTAGGCCTAGGTCATCAGTAGTATAAAATAAAATAATGATATAATGCGAAAATACTAACCTGAATGCTCGTATTTATGTCGCGCCAGGGAACTCTGTTTAACGAATGTTTTGTCGCATTGGTCGCAGACGAATTGACCTTCACTCTCCTTGAAGTCATTTCCAACCTTTAATTTGCTTTTCTTAAGTACAGACGTTTCATCATCAAATTCGTTTTGCGTTTGCTCTTCACCCCAAGATGGACGATCGTAGGATGGGCTGGAGTCTTGTCTAACGTCGGCGGCGTGCATGTTGAGAAGAGGGGAGCGACCGTTTGTCATGTCGTTGTATTGTAAAAGTTTATCCATTGGCATCATAGGGTTTAAAGGCATTTTTTGAGATAGTAATCTCTTTTGTCCACCAATCGATTCGCCCGGCGAGGGTGAGAGACGAAAATCAGTGAACGAAGACGACGAACAATTGGAATGTGGATACGTATTCAGATAATTAGATCGGTGCGGTGTTGTGCTCCGTGAAGATTTTTGGCTTAAATTAACAGCCTCCTCTGAATCAGAATGTGTAACTGATATGCTGCATGGTGGCGATGGTGCAGGGCTTGATGTGAAGGAAGCGTTGGATTTCTTTGTAGATAAGTCCAAAGGTTGGTCCGACATTGCTATAGCCTGAGTCATTCTGCGAACTCTAGCTCTATTATTTTGGAACCACACCTGTACCACTCTATTATCTAAACCGATCTGTTGGGCTATCTTTTTAAATTCTTCTCTGTTTGGACGTGGGTTAATAGCATAATGTTCTTTTAAAACAGTTTGTTGTTCTTCACTTAATGCGGTACGAACTCTAATTTTTCTATCACTGTCATGAAGAGATGCTTTATCATCGCGATCATCTTTGCTGAAGTCTTCATCTTCACTTGCACTTACGCCACTCTGTATAGCTCGCATTTCAGCTTCTAATCTGTTCAGGGCAACAGTTTCAGCAACTTGAGCCGCAAGACCTTCATGTTTTCTAAAGATATTTCCACAAAGCGTTTTTTCATGTTCTAACAGCCCATTTTTATCGTTGAAAGTCAAATTACATTTTAAACAACGTTGGGCATCTTCAGGCTCCTCCTTTATAGATACATGTGGTGTTAATGGCGATTCTATATTTGGGTAAACACTTCCAGAGACAGGAGATAGCTTGTCCATATTAGAACTGAAAAAATGTTTTGTGACAGATGCGTTAACCGACTCTAATATGGTGTTGAACCCAGCTTGCTTGTTTTCGACGCCGTTATTAACAGGGACGGAATCATAAATACGAGATGGCGATTTTGGTTCATAATCCCGTTCTTCTTGTTCTTTTTTAATGGAAATGTTATCTTCTTCCTCAATATCCATAACTAATTCCGCACTACCCTCCGATCTCTTGTCGTCCTCCTCAGTGACTTCCTCTATTAAATCTTCTGGGTCTGCTGAAGGAGGGCCCATATGCTTCGGGCTTGGGTCCTCTAATTTCCTTTGTTGATATTGTTGTGAAGCCAATTCGAAAAGTTGACTCAACGATGTTGAGAAACTATAGGGTGCAATGCCGTTAGCTGGGCTCATGGGCATACCGGGCATGTAGAATGGATTTATACCGGGCTGACCTAACGGCAGTCGATGTAAGTTATTTTCTTGGTTTGACATTGTCGCGAAAAATGCAGCTGTGGCATCACTGTACTTTGGTAATATTGGTAAGAAGGAGTTACCATTATGACCAATATTATTATTTAATTGCGATGCCACCATTGCGTTCGCGCGCTTTCGTGAAGGACTGCGATCGGGATTTAGTGCAGGGTTGTTGGGCTTTATTCGTCCCATTTTTAAATTCATTACGAGACACTTTTTGGAGGTCATATGTGAGGAATACGACCCAGAATGGGAAAATTTCTTCCCACAGTTTGCGCATTCGAAGGGTTTCTCCCCGCTATGTATCCTTAAATGCTCTTTTAAATGATGTTTAAACTTAAACGCTTTATCGCAATCGTTGCATTTGAACTTGCGAAGCTCCTTACTTTCATCATGGCTGATCATATGCCGCTGCAGGCGATACACATTCAGGAAGCTCTTGTGGCAGATTTTGCAAGTCTGTTGACAAATATTTTGTCAGTGAGATTAATTAGGTATGCAATATTTATACTAAATAAGATTAAAGAAAATAAAATATAAGAAAGTAAGTATGGGATTTATGTTAACTAAATCATCTTTATAACTAGCAAGACTTAAGAAAAACTATTATAAACAGTAATAGGCCCTATTCACCAAACGTGGGTGTATATTAAAATGGGCACTGACATATTTGATGTTATCCACCTGTGTGCTGGGCGTGTGCAGCGTCTCGTGGCGCTCGAGCTGGTCGCGCGTGGGGTAGGCGCCGCGGCACTGGCTGCAGGAGAAGGGCCCGCCTGGCCCCAGCGGGGAGCCGCCGCGGTCGTCCTCCTCCTCGCACGGCTTGCTATCAGCACCTCCACCAGCCACTGGCCTGACTGTTGACAATAAGAACACCTTTAAAAACCCAATATTTTTATATATTTTTTTATATTTCACACTGTATCCCGAATACAGCAAGCAGAAGGGCCTAGTATTAAGACCTTCCAGTCCTTATTTTCTGCCGATTTTTAAGATATTGCGTGATGAGTGGCGGAATTCAACACCGCGCTTTGCCTTGTTACCAGAGGATAAGAAAATATTAAATAATTCGCACGCTCTATTACCAAATTATAATTCTATGCAATTATCATTGAGTAGGGAAAATTTATATAAAACTCCTTACACAGATGCTAAAAAAATGGAATACCACCATTGTAACAAGCTTATACAAATTTCGACTTTCAGCTTAGTAATTACAGTATGTTGGGCAGTTTCCAAGAGGTGCAGATACAAATCCCATTTTTTCTTAGTGAATATACAGGCTATGGTTGTGCGTTTGAATTTAAAAGAAGATCTATTTTTAAATAACTTTCATTTAAAAAAAAGAAGAAAAAAAGATATCTATTAATATAATATGTATATATATACATTCATAAAAACCTAACTATGTACGTATAAAAACTATATCTTAATACTGATATCAATGACAAATTAAGTATAAAAAAAACGTAGTGGCATGATGACGGTGCTTTAAGTTTTATATAACAAATAATAATATTATCATATATTAACAAAATACTTATATTTTTAAGATAAATTCTTTTAGGTACTCCTACTTCAGAGATAAACTGATTGTTAGAGATCTGCGACCTCTCTTTATCGTACCTGGTCGGGCGATGACCTCTACTCCGTTAATGAGACTATTTTATATACTTAAATACTAAAACTTAACTAATTCTTAGTTTAAATCTGTACTTTTGTGTAAGATTTAAGTTAATTATAATAAGTCGCCTTTCGCTCTATGTTATATCCAACAGAGGAAATGTCAATAATTAATTGAACTCTCATCGAGAGAATGAAAGTCATCGAGTGGGAACTGAACCATCCACCTTTTACACGACAGGGCCACGAGGATATCCAGATAATTATAATTTTTGTAAATAATGCAGGAGTTAGCAGAATAGGTAGTCGGTATGCCTCATAGGCGTACTAGGGATTTTTTTAGGGAGTTGGCTGGACTTTAGGTTTGAACAGATTTGTTCACGTAAATATTTTTTTCAGTGTAATTTTTTGCAATTAAAATTTCTGTTATGAACAGAAGGCTATTCTGGAGTGGACACTGACCTCCCAACCCCCATATTCCTACGCTCATGGCCTCCACAAATAATACATCTAACGCAGGGAGAGTACTTAAACATCAACGAATCTATTATAGTGCTATATTATAATGTTACATAAATTATATCTAAATGCTGAGGTATAGTAAAACACAGCGTTTACCTCCGCTATTCAACACGAAATCAGGCAGAATAATAATAACGGATTACCTAAACATGCTAGCTACACTGCTATATGGAGAGATACGTCACTAAAAGAAAAACCCAATTTTTAGAGAGCAATTCCAAAGCAATTATCTTGAGAGAGCAACAAAAACAAACATTAAATTCTGAATCAATTGTCATAACATCGTTTTAAAAGCCGTCCGCGAGTGGGCGAGTAGGTAGGTAGGTAGGTACAACACTTATTAATTAGGTCTATTCGGTAGTGCAGTGCTCGCGTCCCGCTGACGTGACGACTTGGCGCCAGTATCTTTTCTGTGCCTTTTTTTATATTTTTGTTTTTTAAACGTTTGTGTATATTTATATTTTTGTGTAACACTCTTGCTGAGTGTGGCGATATTTAAACTACCCACATATATTAAATTAGTGTTTCCACAGTTAACTGGTGAGGCCAGTCGTGGCGTGGGCATACCTGTGACAGGTTGTGGGTTCGATTCGAACATTTTCTCGCTCTAGTAACGAGGCAATGCAAGACACTCGACACGTAATGGATCCAGAATTCAGCGGAAAGAGGGAAAATGAAGTGTCTTACTCACCGGCGGTCTCAATATTTGTGATTATGAAGGTAAATGTGGCTTATGTCAAAGGAAAACAATTATATTGATAAAAATAGCAGCTTTACGCTTTACGGTTTTTCCCGCATAACAGAGTAAGCAGTAGTGTAACAGAGCGAAGAAATGATCAGAATTTAAATATAATCATTCCTCAGGGAGATTGAAGCTCACAACACCGGCAGCGGCACAGCATCACAGTTCGAATTCCACTCGGAAGAATGAATCATTTTCACTTTCTCGCTCTAGTATCAAGACAAAGCGCGGCGTTGAGTTTCGCCACTCACCACTCAATGTCTCGAAAATTTGGCGGCCCATCGTGAATAGACTGCCTACTTTGCTATAAGCGGGATACAGCGTGAAGCAAAAAATATATATACATAATTATTTTATTATGAATCAACAGCTTTGAATATATGTATATAATACGACTAAAATATAGGTAATATTATATGCAGGTAGGTATAATAATAGTTATATAAAGAGATAACGAGCCCAAGGGTAATAATAAAATACCAATTTTCCTGTTATTAGTTAGTTGCTCTTAAAAATAAAATACTTTGAATTTCAAACAAAAGGCACATTTATACGCGTTGTGGTTATGTTCATAATAATATAATATTCTTTGCGGTAAAGAGATTGGTATATATTAAACTAAATTAAATTTTCAGTTTCGCGGGGTTGAGTTCCGCCAGTCAATGGGCATTGCCTGAAAAATTCGGTGGAAAGCGGGGAACAGTAGGTTCCCAGGACCTTTTTGTCTACGCCGATATGTGAAGAATACTGCGTGAATTGAAAAATAACGGTTACAGTATATAATCTATTTATTTGATAATAAAAGTAATGACTTGGATAACAGATTAGGCAGAGGAAACCTGTGAGTCTAGTGTTAAGACACTCCGTCTCTCATTAAGACATTTCCGTTCCATTGAGTGCCTTTTTACCAGAGCGAGGAAAATGAAAATAAGTATTTTATTTCTTCGAGTGGGAATTAAACCCCCAACCTGCCGCACTTTCTGTCACACACTTGTGCCCTCCGCCACTTCTGGCAAGTGCTTGCAAAACCCTATTTCAATAGAAAATCTCTTAAATCCGTTTCTAATTTAAAACATATCTTCTAACTGCTATAGTTAAGTAAAGTAGTTAAATTTAACAATGAAAATTGGTTAGTTATTAATATGATCTTCAGCCATTTGCCGCCCTGTCGGTGCACCGGTATTGAAATTTAGAAAATATGATCTCGTTAACCGCGCTCAAATACAACGAACTCTGTTCGACGATAACTAACCTGCCGTGTTACAACGTTATTGATATTAAATTTATTATAGAACTAAGGTAGAAATTATTAGAGTAGGTAGTTAAAGTTTTTATAGAAATATGGTAGGTAGGTAGCTTATGTAGGGCGTATACTTTAATTATTAATATTATTTTTGGTTATATTAGAATAATCTAGTCATATCTAGGTATATATAAAATTCTTTCGTTTCGAGTTAGACTAACTGACAATTTACAGATAAAATTACTGGACTTAGAAAATTTAATACGGCATATTTGTAGGTAAGTACTGGGTTAGAGAGAGTAGGGAGCGCTAAGAGATGATTGTTACGGGAACAGGAAAAAAATGGCAATTAATAATTAGTCTGGTATCAAGTAATATATAAAGCACTATTATTAGGATAGCGCTATTGTCCATCATATTGTAATAATGAAAATTAATATAACGAAAGGAACATACTATGTGTCCGTAGTGTGTGAAAAATAACAATAACAAAAAAGTGCACTTGCTGTGTATTTCTTTATAAAGATAAGTTTTTTCTATATATGAACCATATAGGTAAAAGTAAATGTAAGTAGATATTTTTTACGCAAAGAACTATTTAAAATATTCATAAAAAAATTAAATAGGCAAAAATGTTTTTAATAACATATTTTAACTTATTTTTATACTATAATCAAAATATTCAGTTAGACTTATAAAAAATTATGGAATGTTCGCTATTAGACAACAGATGGAGCTAGTAGTGGCGTTGCGAAACCTATATTAGAAATACCTATTAATTTTTTAAAGCAATTGATATTAATGCAATCTATCTTATATTATTTATACTTAAAGTATATTATTATTTATTTATTTTTTTATTGTTTATACATCCATTTTTATTATTTACACTTTAAGTATAAACAATAAAAAAGTGTTAAGTCATTACTGAAATAGGTAAAACAAGTTAAAGTGTGTAAGATATATTCATTATTAATTTCTCAAAAATTATAAATTAAAAAAAAAAATATATCTAAGTGTATAATATTTATTTTAGTAGCATTTATTGACGGCAGAAGTTATATAGTAGTGCATGAATAAATATTCAAATTCTCTTTTAAATCTTTAACAATATGCCAATAAATATAAGGTTTTGTTTCGAATTTTGTACATAATAAAGAATGTTATAACTGTATTAGTAATACATTTTATATATTCTTTTTAAATTTTTGCCGTGCCTTTGGAGAGGCCTATGTCCAGCAGTGGACGAGGACAGGCTGATGATGGTGATGAATAATAGTGTAGCTTTTTTCGCATAGCACAGAAAGCAGAGGGAACCTAGAGTAAAGACACTTTGTTGCCCATGAACTACCCAATTTTTGAGATATTACTTTTTAAAGACGGAATTCGACGCTGTCCTTTGTATTACCAAAGCAAAGAAATGTCAATAATTAACATATTATTTTTCCACCGTATGAACGAATCGAACCCACAATCACTGCGAATAACCAACAAAATTCATAGTTAATAAAATAAACTTGATTATAATTTGTTTAATCATACTTCAATATATTGTTTTCATAATTCTGGGATTTAATATTGCTATATTTCTTTCACTATAAAGTAATTACGAGTAAAACAACAAAAGCGACTATCATTACAACAAAGTAACATATCAAAAGTACCAACAACAAAATTTACCAATTCAAAGTAACACAACACCCTAACATACAGTAACAACAATTCAGGAATTAGTGCAGCTTATCAACATTACTCGCATACAAAACGAGGTAGAGTGGACGACACCTACGCACCCACCAGTATCGGAGCGCACGGGCACCGGCGTCCGTTGATAAAACACACACACATACCACCCGCGTTTCCTATTGCGTTATAATAAATAATTAACACACACAACTAATGATAAAACGTAGAGTCGATCGTACTAGCGTTGATTGGCTGCACCTGTCTCTACTATTTTATAGAAAAAAGCAACTGCCATACTCTACGTAGAGACGATTGCTTATAGTTGTTCTTGTTACTAAATACTTCGTAGGTTGTGTTCAATTGTATAGCGTGCTCGCTCTCGTATTATTTTGTTCTCTACCATTTTAATTATGATTCATTGGACAACAATTCTCGGTGTCTCCGCCTTTACCTCGCCCTATGATTCAAGTTTGGTGGTGAAACTCTGTCACAAGTATTTATATGGAACGATCTATTTTTATTTTAAACTTGAGGTTTAAATATGCTTTCAATAGCTTGTTGAGTCAATGTTTACGATATTTGTAAGACGCAATTAAATTGTAGGTGCGTTTGTAATGGAGAATAGGTTGCTTGTTGTTTATTGTTAGTACAGTATGTGGAAGTTAACGCTCTGAGTGTTGTGCTGGAGTAATTGAGTCATTTGAATTTTTTTTGTTAATAAAGTATCTATTTCATATTTATCTATTTCTATAGAAATATATTTAATAATTTAATGCATCGATTAAGAAATTTAACATTTAATTGAATCACAAGTAGTATTAGCTATCTAATTAAAATTGCCTAACTGTAAAAGCCAAAATCAATTTTAAAAATTGTTAAGAATTTAAAAATCAGCTTCACGCTG
>FASU01006288.1:23498-37074 GCA_001486225.1 Heliconius pardalinus sergestus | reverse complement strand
ATGTATTCTGTCGGATGCGAGGCAGCGGACATGATGATAGGTTTATCAATAGGTGATTGCGATGCACAGCTGATGTCTGTGTGGATTGCTTATTCATTGCAGTCTTCGTTATTCGAAAAATATAGAACGGAATTCATAATTTAGCAATTACAGCTTCTCTTCACTGATATTTTTCCAAAATGATTTTGTCATACACGTACATATCTAGAGGTGATTTAAGGTAGAGAATATAGAAGAAGATAGAAACGTAACGTAATTTTTTGATAAGCTATACAAGATATCACAGGTAGGAAAATACATCTTTGCAAAAACCCAAAGTACTTATGTAATTTTCAAATAACAAACAAAATTGTTTGAAGGAAACAAGGAACATTTTTAATATTACACGTTATGAACCTCAACTTACAAATTGTTACAAATTATTGGAATAGTTTAAGTATAAAACCTTACATGTCGACGAAAGCAATTGTTGACAAGAACTAAGAAGGAATTTATAAAATGCACGAGAGAAAGCCAAGTTATGAGGAGGCCCCAACATGATTAAATGCAATTTCTTTGGAAAGTATGCTCGCCGTTCTATGTAGAACTTTTCCTTTCAAACGCCGTTTTCTAAAACTCCATGATGTTCAAACGATTGCGGATGTAAAGAATGCATATATGTACATTCATATTTTCATCATTATCACATTGGAAAGTTATATAAATATTTTATTTATAAATTTCAACCACATGAGTAGGTTCTTATTTGTACGAACACCGAACTTTAATCGAATTGTACTGAGAAATCATAGTGGTACTAAGTAGCTATAATAAAAAACTTACTACCTACTAAATTAAAAAACTTCCAACAATATATAAAACCAGCTGTTAAAGTTCTACCTAATCTATAAAAAAATATATTCAACCACCGATACCTATTATTACTTTGAAAATATTGAAGTTGAGGGACATTTTTCTCGTTACCGATGAGGGAAATCATCTAAAGAGTTGCTTCATAACGAAGGTAAGTTGAGATGAACAGATGTAGCGAGTGACTTATGGGCGGGACGGAGCTCATAACTAGCGTCCAGCGGCGCATAAGTCCCGCGACCGCAGAGTGAAGCTGCAGCCACAGTTCGCATTATTCACGGCTATGTTATATACCGTATTTTACCTTTAATTAACGACATACTGTCTGACTTAGTCGCTGACATAATGGTAAGGTAATTCGTCATATTTTATTATATAAATCTTTTATTATATACGATATATATAAGTAAGATTTTATTTTCTTTGCCAAAATTCAATAATCATATTTTTAATCAGCTTCACGCTGTATCCCATACAGCAGGGTAGAGGGAACCTAGTGTTAAGACACTTCATTCTCCATTTTCCGCCAAATTCTGGAGGCATTGTGATTAGAGCTTTTTTTAATATGTTTAATAGTAGTTATTGAAAAATTTACTCAATTTAAACACTTTTAAATAAGACAAATTCTAAACTTCTATTGCTAGCTATTTAAAATTTCGTTTATTGATAAAGTCTAGACAAGAAAAGTAAGTTTGCTTAGAATATGAAAAAAAAACTTTTAACATTGCTTTCGAATTGCTTACAAAAATGATCTTCCTACGTCTGACCTTTAGTGTTATTTACATAGGAGTTTTATGATTGACGAGAATTATATATCTAGATATATATAAAAGTATGTGAAAAGTAAGCTTAACTTCATTAGTGAATATATGAGCCCAATTAAATGAAATCCCCTATTCTAAACACCACTATTATAAAAGGCGTACAATTTCATTAAACCCCCCCTAAATAGTTAGAAAGAGCTTTGTTATTTGGCTGTCAGTCAGCTTTTAAAGCCCGGCAAAGTTGGAACAAAGTAATTAAAAAAACACAAAATACTTACAAAGTCGGAAGTCAGGCTCTCTTCAGTTAAATTACTTGCGATTACACCAACAAAACGTTTAATGAAACATGTTTAAATCGCGCCAAGTGGGCACGCGGCCGTAGCACCTCCTACCCGCTTGCCGCCTCTTTACGTGAACTACGATTTTTGCTACTATAGCTTACTTTCTACACAACGAGACAATTCTGTTATAATGTTTTTAAGATTTTTGTCTAAGTATATTTGTACAAATATTAACTGTACTTTAATAGTAGGCAACCATAATTCTTGGTTTTTACTCAATTCTTACAGTTATCGAAGATGATCTAACGATTTATAACTACATTTCTGTACTTCTCATATAAGCATATTCTTAGTTTGTATAATGGAACTTTTTCTAATTACCTATCTAGCAGGATTAGGTGGTAATTTATATAAAATTGAAACCAAACTTTTTTTCTTCTTTTAGCTCCTTTTTTTATTCCGTTCAAAGCAGGATCGACCTACGGAATCTGGGAACCTAGTGCTAAGACACTCCGTTTCCATTAACATACTACCGTTCCCCGTTTATCGCCAAATTCCCGAGACATTGCGTGCTGCCTAGTTATCGGAATAAGGAAATGAAAATAGTAAAAAATTAATTCCTGGAAACGAAACGATTTTATTAAAAGTATAGATAATCTATGTTCAATACATGCTTTATATTTTAAAATATAGACACATGATTAAAACGATTAAAAACAATCTGCCTCGGATTTTATTCAAATTATTAATTTAACAGTATCAGCAATCCGCTATACATACAAATGTAATTAAAAAAAACAACTAAAACAGTAAAAAACATACTGTTTCATATTGTATACAAGTTGAGGTGGAATTTTAAAGCAGTTGATTGATTTATTTTATTTTTAGATACGAGCTTCGCGCACTTTACGAATCGATTTTAAGACACTGCCTATAGCATTCATAAATTTTTAATATTTTGTATCTATTATGTATGTGTAAAATTATTTCTATTGACTCACAAGTCTTGTTTTGAAGCTTAAATGTATTAAGACCTTCTAATATGTAAATACTATAAAATTTCTTCTTTTACAGCTAAAAAGAGGCAAGAGTGTGGTGTTGATTTTCGCTTCTTAATACGCAATATCTCAAGGATTCAGTGTAAAGTGGAGAACGGAGAGTCTTAACAATAGGATCCTAGGTTTCCTCTGCCTACTCTGCTATGTGCAGGATACAGAAGCTGAAACAAAATCACTAACGAGTTTGTGTTAAACATAATTAAGCCTACTAATATAGTTATTAACATTATTATTGAAATTATATATTACTCTTAATACTAAGTTTCCCAGATGTATAAGGATAAAAGCGTAAAACTGACCAAAAGAATATTATTTGACTGGTGCATTATTAGCTTACTTGATAAAATATTAAAATCTACCTAGAAAGAGCTAGAATAATTTTGCATTTTCACCCTTTACATACATTGATGTGAAAGAGATTTAAATTAAATTTCATAAATTATAATAATTTTGTATGAAATTTACAACCAAAACGTATTAAATCACGTCGAGGGAGTCAGTGAAATCGGTCCGTATAAATATGTAAGCGAAGGAAGCCCTGACGTCTGCGTTCCACCACGCCGGTGCGGTAACCGTGTCAATTAACTTGGCCGCGATGACATATTAGTCTTTGTTCCCTCTTCTTCCTTCCCCACCCACTACTAGGTACCCCCCCCCCACTAACTCACAAGGAACTATCCCTACAATAATAAATTCACCACGTTATTACATTACAGTTCAGCAGATTAATATATTTTATGGTAAGATCTCATTTTTAATGAAAAAATTTTTTGAAAAATATCACGTCAGATTCGCGCCAGATGTCGTACAATTAAATTCTATGAATAGATCCTAAATGAAATAGATCCACTGTAAAAATAAAAAGTTTAGTGGCTGTCAATGTCAAACAAAGAAGATGAAAAAAGTTTTTTCTCTCAATTCCATTTTCTTTCACGATTCCTCTTTCACAGTCTCTAAAAGTTTTCAAAATAAGAGGTTTTCGCGAGAGTCTCAATTATCGATAAAGACGATATTAAAAATTCGTTTGTTTTGTTCTTAGCTTGCGCCTGGAGAGCGGTGTCCCCTTTTTTCTATTGTTTGCGCAAGAAGGGAACCAGGAGCGGCGACACGATAATCAGAAATTTGAATTTCGGACCGCCAGTACAGGCGGAATCAGCCGATTTCGCGCGTCGTTTATCATGGCGTATAATTAGGCGGCGAAAAAGTTATTACCGCCAGCGAAGAAAATATTGTTTACTTCGTCCAACACATCGTGCAAATTGAAACATTGGATTGCTTCTTAACTTAGCTTATGCAAAGGTGAATATTTAATCGCCAGATGTAGTCTGGTATCGCATTTGCAATCGATGGAGCCGTTATCATCTGAGGACCTATAGAATCAGAATTTACATAGATAGTTGCCGTTTGGTAATATTATGATAAAGGAACATGCTCTAAATTTATTCGTGAGCATTATAGTGTACCTAACATGTATGAGGCAGTGCTCCCTTAATGTATTCATGTAATTCGCATAGCCGGCATCCCCTTTGACCGGCCACGCAACACCGCATGGGCTGCCCAGATAGAGTAATATAACGTCATGTTTTAAAACCATCCATCACGTTTAATGTCCATATAAAAGAATTAGCTGGCGTGCCGTCTTTTCCGACATTTTATAGATTTATAACGTTCAAGCAATAGTAATTAAACAATTCAGTTATTACTGGCTATTTTAGACGTGTTATTGTAACGTTATTATTATATATGAAAGTGGTTTTAACTTTTATAGTAAAACAAGACTCAGGCTAAATAATACTAATTAAATTACCTGTATTTTTTAAAACGGTTTCGTAATTTACTTATTTTTTAAATCAATTGACTCGCCTGAAATTTAAAAATACAAAGGCTAGGTATTCTAGCCATGCCCAGTCGGTATAAAAGCCCAAGTGCTACTGCTTGAATGTAAAAAAAGCTGTGCTAGCGAGGCGCGTCTGAAACCAATTTACATTAAATGCGGTTGGCTCTTCTAGTGCTACCTCACATTTGCTTAAATCTACAAAGCCGGATTATGCTTTCTCAAAACTGACCGCGTTTGTCCTTACGTGGTATAATCGAAATGAAAATATTATTATTATTCTCTTTTAAGAGAATTATATGAATTCTATTTACGTTTCAATTTCTTGAATATTGTTCAAATATTATTTTTGTTTTATATAGTATATTTCATATATAGATTTATCTTCCTGCAAAAATCATAAGAATGTAATTTGAAAAATAATACATGCCTAATACAAATAACTTTAAATTTTGTTAAATAATAATAAACAATATCTATATAGCTTAAGACTATGATTTTTTAACAATATTATTAAAATAAATTATTTCAACGTTAAATAAAATAAACATAAAACAAATAGTAGGTACCTACGTAAGCTTCCTTTCGATTCGCACCCTGATATTCGTTATGAAGTAGGAAATTCGTCAAAACATGATTGTCTGCTGCGGAAATTGTGCATTCTGTCTCTAGGAAACGCACGAATTTCAATTTTAACACGCTCTCTACGCTTTTAAAATATATGTTTAAGTAAATAAATTCAATAATTTATTCATTTATCAGGATACATGTAACAAAATCAAGTTAAATTCCATCATGTGTGTATTTAATTTAAATTTGATATTTAACTCATTTGATACAATAATTATGAATTTTCAGTTTCTGAAGTATGGCACCAGACGCAATCAAAGTTTATTAATACAAATAAAGTTTTTCCGTTAATATTTACATATTAAACCTATACAAAATATTTTTTATTGCTCTCCATCTTCATTTAGTTCCAAATACTAAACTTTTATTCCAATAGGCTTGATATGAATCTTAAAAATATATCTTTTTGCAATAGTATAATATTGTGTGCTGAGATGATATCAGATATACAAAATAAAACTTTAAAAAAGTATTACTCTGTAAGAATACAAATAAATAAAGTTAAAGTAATATACGCAGTAGTTGCAAAATTTAAAATTATTAAATAGACAAAACATTTGAAGCTTTAATCTTATAGTCGAGAAGCCGTGCGTTTTATATCAAACTTTGTCTCTATTTCTGCTTTCATACATTTATTTTATTCGTTCAAGAACTGTCCAGCTTTCTATAAACTTTGAAATACTACTTCCTTGGAAAAAGAGTTTTCGAATCCGTTTCTAAACTTGTTATACTTTCATGTTTTTTACTTTAATTGCTATCGAGTATTAGTTTTATAATATTAATTTGATTTAGATTTGTTATTCTATTAACTATATAGGTAAACTACAGAAATTTTCTAATACATGCATAATATTAATTTTGCTACTACCATTAAAAGAAAACACGATAATACAATTCCAGATTTAATAAAAAAGTAACGAGAAGGAAACGCAAATGGACTGAACATGTAGCAGCGGGATTCAATCAGAACTCTATAGAGTACGGGCGCTCTTAAGATCACAGCCCGCATACTAAATTATTAGCCCTTAGTTATTTATGCATCATGAGGCAACATCTTAATAGCGAGCGGGAGTTATGTCCAGCCTAAAATAATATTTTGTGTAAATGTTTGAAAATAAACAAGCCCTGGTACCACGTTGCTTTACATTCGCAATATGTAGTTATTTCATTGTGCTAGGGTCTTTGTGGCGATTTAAAGTACCAATAGGCTCGATAAAGTAAGGTTTAATTTCAAATTTATGTTTTGCCGCAGTATTACAAATTATTTTGGAAGCTTACCTTTGGATGTGCTCTTCTGGGAAAGGCGACTTTTGGATCAATCTGTAAAGAAAATGTATAATATATTATTACAATGAATTAGTATGATATTTTTAAAAGATTTTCGTCAAAGTTTAATAAAATAAAATAGCATTTAGTAAAAGTATAATTGAAATTTTATAAAATTTTCTATTGTACCCAAGCTTCTCTAGAGACAGTTTACTAAGCTCAAACGTTAAGTTTGTGTAAAATACTGAAGTGGGAGCATTAATATGTTAAGTGATTATATTTTAGATGCAAACAAATGGCTGTTAAAAATATTTGCAATTTTTCATAGTGTAATAATGTAAATGTTTTATTCTATAGACTTATATATTATTTTTATTCTAGCGTATATGGATACTTGGGGTAAGTTCAATATTAAATATCCATCTAGTGAGTAAAACGAGCAAAAAACCCTATATTATGATAAAAAAAAACAAAATATAATTTCTCCGCCCATTTTTTTTCTATTAACAGGCGAGGCAGAAATAATCTACTGCTTAAACGTTACAATATTCACTTTCAATTCAATCTTCGATGCATTAAGCGTTGAGTGACGGAACTTAACGCCTCTTTTAATCTACTATATCAGAAAAATTAAAATATTTTAAATATAATAATTTCGTCAAATGGGAATTGAACTGATAACCGTCACGTTTACAATCAGAAGCTATGCCACTGAACTACGACGGCCGCAACAATACAATATCTTTCATATAAAAATCAATAATACCATTTTCATCAGTTATTACAAGTAAACTTACATATTGGTTACATTTTGTTCCTTTATGTATCTAATTATTTCGAATTCACCAGATAATAATTACAATACCGCATGTATTTGACCGCATAGTACAAGCTTTGGCTTTGGTTCTACAGGTCGATGTTAGAATGAAATTTAGTCGAGCATATTATTTTTTAAACTAAAAATAGAAATTGCCATTGTATTGAGATAATAGCTAATAGGAATATTGCAAGAGAATTGTAAAAGAGATAACAAAATAAAAAAAAAATTTAAGTGATGTAGTCACACATTTTGACTGCTCATTGAAAGGCGGTGGTGGTGGAGGGAAATTTAATGGTATGGTTAGTCAAAACTTGGTATTGGGTTCTAAGACTCACTATAATCGGCAAAAAGAATAGAATGCACCTAATGAGTTACTTACAAGTAAGAATTATTTATCAACTCTGTAATAATTCAAAATTCTTTATATTAAATACAGTTCTTTTTATTTTAAGATAACTTTTAAACATATTAATGAAAATGAAAATTTTGTAGATCATTTTGTAATCTAATATGTTGTTGATAAACATGTTATTAGCAGATTATTTCGTTCACATCGTAAAACCTGTTTAAGAAGCAAGTAATAAAAACAAAGAGTACGCCACCAGCACTAAGGAGCTGGCCAGTTAATTTTAACTTAATGACTCGAGCACGAAAAAAATCACTCAGGCGTTTCCGCCCCAAACTAATCATGGCCGCACGTCCGGTCGGAAAGAGCGCACGATAAATTCGCATCGCCTGCGCTGCACTGTCCATTCCTAAAATCCCAGCAAAAAAGCATCGGACTGAAAATCCTCCGTAGTCCTGTCACTCGATTTCTCCTCTCGTCTTTTTCATGTAACCAAGCGCCAGTATTTCATACGTGCCACTGTTTAAGCCCTCAGATTTTCTCCGGCAACGAGCGGTCGCTCTGCTCTTTTTTCTCGTATCTCGACGCGCCGCTGACCGTTATAAACGCAAAATATAAACCCAAAGAAGCTACCTTTGACATTTTTAGAGGTAAAACGTTTCATTTCCACTCGTGCTGGCCGTTTTGTTGAACAGTTTCTAAATCCTGTTTGGTTTTTTGTTATGTTTAATACATGTTAAAACGTATACACTGGAGTAGTTCTTCCGTTCTTTACGATCTAAAGTCATATGGGAAATTTGTTTTTATAAATTATATTTATTAAAATGAAAACTCTTTCCAGCAAACATTAATATTGAACATTCAAATGTTTTCAAACACAAAATTTTGCTGACATTTGAAGCACAAATTTTAGATTATTAAATTTACTTATTAGTTAAGGGGTCTTTATAAACATTACTATTTAATTTTCGAAACCAACCATCTAAAACTACATAGATTTTACAGTTTATTGTAGATTTTACGTAAACCACGCTTTGTACAGGTTAATTGTAGCTTGCAACGAGTGTATTCAAATGATAAAATATATCAAAATTTCTAAAGTCGCTTAATTGTATTCACAATGGATACATGAGCCGTAGGCATCAACGTCTGCGTAATTACGTACCGAGCGTGAGAGAATAATTTAAAAGATTCCGCCCAAGAGGACTGCATTATTACAATATCAGAGAAACGGCTTTACAGCGTCATTCATACATTCTTAATTATTTAATTATCTTTTGAGTGCGCTACGGAATAACGCAGCTGCAGAAAATCCGTTGTAATTTGATTAAATTGGATTTTCACCCAGGAGGAAATTCATTTTTATAACGATATTGTAATTAGCATGAAGGAGGATAACGAACGCTTCTGTGCACGGGTCTTACCCAGTCAAATAATTTCTTTATATGCCTTCACCCAGTGGGTACCGTAGTCAAGCCCGTTGCCTTTTAAGCGTCTCACGCAAGCAATTTTGTAAACGTTGTAAAATACCCACGAAAGTATACAGAGCAAGCAGAAAAATCATAAAACCCCAGATGGTGGCGCTAAAGCGATTAAGCGGGTCGATGATAAATTTTAACGAGTTATTTTAATGGAAGTGATCGCAGTCAGTGGCTGGCCGGCAGCCTGTATTGATAGAAAAATAAAACGAACTTTCAAAAGACTGCTCCGTCCGTGATTCCAAGCGTTTTTATTTTAAGATTCTCCGAGAACTTTGAAAGATAATGACGTTCACATTAAACAATTTTAAGCTGTTTCTAACAAGATAAATTTAGTTCTTTTATTTGCTTTAAAACAGTTCGGAAAGTATAAGTTATTATATTTATTGGCAATATAATTGAAAACTACTTTGATTTAGGTATACATATATATTGTGGTGGAAAAAATATATTTTTCACAAAGTGTCATAAAAACCTGGTCAAAAAGCACCCGAAATTGACAGCGAAACATCGATATCATACGAATGTGACATTTTGATATGGGACCATTTGCGTGATTACAATCGACGCAGTGGCGCACCCTCCTTAGCCGACCTCCCCCTTCCAACAACTTCCCTTACGATAAAGATTGACATCATCGCTTTTAAGTTTCAAATTATCCTAAGTCAATGCTAGGGAATTAATAAAAATCTACCTTATGCCTTATATAATATAAGCTATATTCCTAAATAATATGTTGTATTTTAGCGTGTCATCGCAAGAAAAGATTGCAGGAGAAAGCACATTAGTGGGATATCACTGTTGGTTGAAAAAGAGCATGTCGCTTTATGTACTCGTGATGGCTCGACGTAAAGCCGATAACGTTAAATTTTATATTAAGTAAACAGTCGATATCGATGTCTTTCTATAGTCTCATACTTCATGCAAGGTATGGTTAGTATAACAATGTTTCTATGCACTTGTCATGCAAGACAGCATTGTTATACTTGTTTGACGTTAAATACTGCTATAAAGTTTTGTAATACGTTACGTTTTATATCCTTAAATTACTTATATTACTACGTTTTTTTAAATTGATCTTAAAGTTACTTTGTATTTGGGCACAAGGCTGTGACTGTAACGCGACGTTTGTGAGTTCGATCTCCACTCGGGGTAATGAAGTAATGTTTATTAATATCTTTTTTTTTTCGCTTTAGCACTTAAGAAAAAGCCCTGCGTACAGTTTCTCCATTCAATACACAAATATGGTTCGAAATATACGACGTTAAATGGAGATCGTAGTATCTTAACACTAAGTTCCCTCTGTCTACTCTGCTATAAGCGGGACAAAGCGTGAAAACAAAGCCAGATTTTTTGATTTACAATGTTTTATAAAAGTATTACATTTTTGAAGGCATAAGTGTAAAAATTATAAAATTTATGAATGAATTCGAAAGCTGTAAACATGAATGTGATATGTAAAAATATTTTTCAGGGTTAACGTTGTAAACCTTTTGAATAATTCCAAAAGATATTAATTTAACAAATTCAATTTATTTTGACTATCATGATTTCTTTCTCTCTCTTTTTTTGTTTATAAAGATAAATAAATAAATAAATAACATTTGTAATTGATAAGGGCATTTAATTTTTTTTGTTTCTAATTGATATTATCGAGCTGCAATATAAATAGATGACCTACGTGCATACTGCGGTTGTTAAGTACTTGCGGATGACAAGTATCACATTAGTGTATGCCTTTTTACAAAAAAAAAACACAATCATTTGCTATAGGAGAATAAATGCATCTTTAGGAGAATACATTATATTTAATTTAATTTAATTTACTTAAAGAAAATAATTTTCAAATTGAAAAAAAAAAATCAAAATTAAAAATTTCTAATTCTACCCTCCAAATCCGATAAGTGACCATACCAAGATATGTGCGAGTGCGATAACACCCATTGTAACATAGAGCGGTATTACTATCCGAGCCCTGGTGTCAATTCAGTTGCACCTAAGCATTTGAACACGGCGCAAATGGATTCAATGATCTTGTAGATACCATATACGGACGGCACTTGATCCCAGCATGCTCTATATAGCTAGGATTCTGAAAGGAGTAACCGATAATGGTATTGAAGTGTCCATGCGAATAAATTCGTATTTCCAATATACGAGTACGAGTGTATTCGTCTTCCTATTTTTAGAGCAGGATAATACTTATAAATAACTAGTGGTTGTTGCTAAACTGAAGAAATAAGAGGTTTGTCTATCAACAATATAAAAAAATATTTGTTTTGAGACGTGATAAATGATTATTAATTATTATTTCATATATTAAATTAAAACATAAAAACCTAATTAATTATTAAAAGTGCAAAGTCACGCTGCTTATAATATTTAACGTCAACGCCTTTGCAGTTGGATAAAATTACATTATAGAAATTTACGTATGTACTTATAGACCTTAGTCTATCCTGTCGCGCGACGTAAGTGGGTACCGCATCATTTGCTGTTCAGCCAGCGAAGCGGCTCCTAACTCCTAATTGGAACTAGTTTGGCTGCAGGTGTATGCTGCATTACTTGAGTTGGCTCAAAATTTGCGAGCAATTGCTGGAATATTTGGGCCGTTTCGTCTAAAATATTTGATGTATACCACGATATTGTACAGTGTGCGCCCGCGTACCTATACGTTAGGCTATATTAAATTGTATACGTCGACTTCATAGTGGCCCAGTTGATGTATCCAGTCGTCGTGGTTTTAGGTTCAAATCCCACTCAAATGACATTTAGTTTAGCTTGAATTTTCCTGGCTTAGTCAATATAGTGAAGTTGGGTTTCATCGTCCTAAGTAAAATATTTTAAAGTGCAGATTTAATCGCATAGCAGAGTTGGCAGTTTACGTAATTTCAAGATACTCCGTTGTCCAGCTTGTCGAAATACTATATATTAAAAATAATTAATTGCCTCGAGTAGGAAACGAACCTACAATCACCATATTTACAGTCAAACTCTCTACAAATGTTTTTTTCTTGATAAAGATCCTGAGTAATATTATGTTAGACATTTTAATAATTTAACTCTCATATTTAGTTTAAACATTTTTTAATTACTTAAAATACAATCAGTTTTAATTTTGACATGTATGTACATACTCGTAGTATGGCGTTATAATAATTATTTTGATGTTATCTAATGTTTGCTCGCATGTAACAACGATTAATAAGTATCGTGTTTTTGGTTTACTTATAAAATATTAGCTTAGAGCATTTGTTTTCAATCTTTTTTATTTTATTTTGAAATAAAATTAAAATAATGGATTGTATGTATCAAATCAAACACTAAAAATGTATTAGTAAAAATTTTAAATATGAATATAGATTATCTGAAGTGAACGACTTGAACTTATTTCAATCAAGTTTTATTTATTATACTTTATAACGGTCCTAACGTTTACCATGAGGTTAACAAAATCACAATGTACAATTAAGGTATATACCCTATTTATATAGAGCAGGCAGAGGAAACCTAGTGTTAAGACACTCCATTCTCCACTTTCCGCAGAATTTTCGATGCATAGGATGTTGAGAGGCGGGGCTCAAAGGTGCGTTCTTGTTTTGGTACCAGAGCGAAGAAATGAGAAAAAATAATAAATAATAATTCAATCTCCAACTAGGAATAGTAACCACAACCGACGTAATACAGTCACCGTGCATCACGAGAGCCTTCCTTATACAAAGCTTATTAATAAATTAATAATATAATACCTTAACTACGTATATCAAATATAATACGAAGAATTGTCACTTAAAACAATAAACAGGAAGTAAAGACATTAAAGCAAAATAATAATTGGCAAAATTTTCAACACGAGTGTAACGGAAACGGTATTTGTAAACATTTGTCAATTTCGATCCAAAACTGAATATAATTGTTTTAATTATACCTTTCAATCATTTCATAAAGAAATATTCATACAAATTTACGATACGATCGAAAAGCACTTGACACGGATTGTTTATAAAGTAGGGTTTGCTTTTACGCCTATGGAGACACGCCGTAATGAAACCTCGCTGGGGAGGCCCGACAAACGTCATTACTGGGGCACGCATAAATATGCAAGGCAGGTAACGCACATTTTCTTGCGACGTCGCAAGAATTTTATCGGTCGTTTAATTCTGTGTGAAAAAAATGAGTTTCTTGACAGGATAACGGTGGACAGACCATCAGATGGGAGCTGGTAGTGGCTGAAGGGTACCGTTTTTTTT
>FASU01006288.1:11930-21987 GCA_001486225.1 Heliconius pardalinus sergestus | reverse complement strand
ACAGACATCCGGAGCAGATATTTGCAGTCAAAACAGACTTAGGGCGCTCCGTGCATTCTGCGCATGTCATTCCTCTTCTGTATTATTTATTAACTCCAACGAGCTTCCGATGCTACTTTATTCCATTGTGCATCTGTATCCACGCCGGCTTCTGATGTCCGAGCTTGGGAAGTTCGCAACGGACTGACACGAACGACTACCGGAAACTTTTCGTGCATAGAATGAATTCGCCTGTCAACCAAATGTAAACAGAGGAAAAATACTTGATATGTTGTTGTTACGTGAATCTCGTTTCAACAGCTATTGTTCTATTTCACTTTGTTCTTTACTATATTCAAATTATTCTTTTTGGAAATGTTTATTAAAGTTATTGTTTTAACAGAAAAAATTATGATGATATTTTAAATATATGAACGTTTGTGATACCAAAAATGAAATTTGTCTACGGTTGGCGAAGTCAGCGCTGTTATTGGGGGACTCTGTGGTAGTAAAGGACTCTATATTAAGCATTCCTGTCCCCCAATCTGTTCAGGTGGGCGCGGAACATAGCTACAGTCAACTTCAACTTATTATTTTGGGGCCGTATGCAAAACGTTTGTTTTTCTTCTACGCCGTCTAATATACATATATTCCAGTACTTTTATTAAATTTTTTGCAGTGTTTCGTTTCTCTTTTTCGTGATTTATATGAAAATGTAAACCGGATTAACTCTGCAGTCGATATGTATCAAGCGAATGTTTATTGTCTAATATAACTTAAAAACGTGAAGTTATCTTGGATTATAAAAACTCATTTAGGCTCAGAATCGTCTATCATTAACGAACTCGTTATAACGTTTAATTGTTGCCACAATCGGCGTAGGCGTAGCATTAAAAGAGCATTAAAAATATACGTATGCCATTTAAAGATTCACGTAGCGCGGTGGTCGCGTGCGGCCGATTTACGGAATCTACTGGCCCCGTGCCCGCTGTAGCAGATTATGCTTAAAAAAAAATCAACAGCTCTTGGCGTTATGAGTTAATTTTGGAAGAATAACGCGAGCGGTTAGTGTATCCCTTTATTTGGTATTTCGACCGCTCGGTTTGTTTAAACGGGTAATCCAGCGCAAAAACACGTCCAGTCTACATTACGGGGTTGTTTGCTGTGCTGCCGGAACTTAATTGTCGGACGATAAAAATCACTTAGTGTTTTAGTAATAACCTCTATAGTCTAGACCTAAACGCTGTGGAAGTGACGTAGAATCAGATTAGATTTGCGCCTGATGGTTATGTGAGACGTTACTTATTTGCATGCAAGTTTCTTGTTTTTTCTTTTTTATTATCTTAGTTCTTTTTAGAGCAGTTTTGAGGGTAGTTGTGGCGTAGAGGCACAATCGTACAACTGTAACAACAGGTTGTGGGTTCAATTCACACTTGAGGAAATGAAGTATTTAATACTTTCATTTCTTTGCTCTAATGTCGGGTTATAGCGGCGTTGAGTTCCGCCACTCAACATACAATGCCTCTAAAATTCCTTGCTACAACCGGGTAACGCCGTGAATCGGTATACTTTTCCCCCATACAAAATGCTTAACTTAAGTCGATGAGTAAAAAATAAAGGCATCTGAGTGGCGAGTGCTCGTGGTCTCCTACATGTTTACATGTATTGCAATAATTCAAATAGCGTTCTACAGCAAATTTATGCATCTGCACGGCGACATACTTCAATGGCTGCATTCAAAACTATTTTATTTTCATGGACGTTGCCACCTACCTACTAAGCCACTGGCTCTTTTTTTTCAGTTTCACGCTGTATCCCGCATGTAGCAGGATACACAGATACAGCCTAGTGCTAAGACACTCTGCTCACTGCGGTGGCGGAGGTGAAAGCCGCACTTTGCCCCGACACCAGAGCAAAGAAATAAAAACATTGTAAATTTCTTCTCAAGTCGGAATCGAACCCATGATCTGTCACAAGCAATTTGAATTTATGATTATAGCAAATTAAATGCGTTAAAGTCGAACGTGATTCGGCGGGATACGCATTGGAATTTAATTAAGCGCTTTTTACACTTGACTACCCGACGCGGGTTCCGCCGCGTGGCCGAGTACTTACGTTGTACACTCCCTGTCGCTTTTTTAATCACACATGTACGTGTAAATATTTAATTTTCATAAGCACTGGCCTCTCGGCATTTTCAACGCAAATAATATATGATTCGTAGGAATTTTTGATGATTCCAGTCTAATTTAGTAAAGGGGAAATGTTGAAATTATTTTCACATTTCTGGTGAAAAAAGTAGCTTGCTCAGTATGTATAATTTAAAGTATTTAGATAATTGGTTTGAAATTATATTTAAGGTGACACTACAAATTATTCTGTAATCGAAATCAACTTAACAATAATAATTAGGATTTTACAAGCATTTTTGTCAAGTTACATAGTAATGTCAGTAGTTTCAGTCTTCCAAGAAGCTACTCCTGGTTCAGAAGGCGAGTCCGTTCTCTTGAGAAGAGCCGGCAAGTAACTCAACAGTTATTCTTTTTGAAATATAATTGACAACAGATGTATAATCATCATAGGCTGCCCAAGTTAACATCAACAGCTATTAATTCTACTCACTAAAAAAATCTTAAATATTTTTGTATGTTAAATGTATTTTTTTGTGTAAAATAAAAAATATATATATTTTAGCAAAGTTCAATTTAAGACTACTCTACTAGTTTATAGAAATTGTAATTTTATTTTTAATAATTCCAAACAATTTTCTTCGACTAAGATCACAATTAACCTTGATCTTGTATGCTTAAAACATATAATATCTAACAAAACCTGTATACTTTCTCATTTTTGTCTTATTATACAAACGAAATCGTTAAAAAACAGGAACTTGGAAGAACCTGGAAGATGGAAGACTGTCTTTGTGCCTTTCGCTAAGCAACTATCATGACATTTCAATAAAACTCTTTAGCTTTACAACTGTAGGAGAATAGGATTCATTTCAGTTACTTTTATGTTGTCGTTAGTTCTTAGCAGATTAAACTTAAAAGTTATCTCCGAGTAGCTCAACAAAGGCAAGCCACGAAGACTTATAAATAGCGAGCAAAAGGGATTTTTAATTGGCCGCATAATAATAATCCACACAAGTATGAATCTTATTTCTTTATATTTACTACTTAAGATTTATTAATATATTATTAAGTATTTTTTAATATATTATTTAATTTATTTATTAATATATTAATAAGTATTCTTCTTAAAATTAAATATGGTCTAATTATTTCACTTCAGCTGTCAGCCGTTGTAGGATCGATGACGATGTATGACCAAAATATATAATTACATATTTTTTCATTTCTCATTGTGACGCAGTCAAACAGTGTCTGGACACTCAGTATAGTCCGCATTTTTGAGATAGACAAGCATCTTCAAAAACCACAAAAATAATTTTCTCATTTATACATAATATTTTTTTTTGCTAACGAAACCGATTCCGACATGATTACGACTCGCACTTGACCATTTCTTTTAAATCTCATTGAATTTCTATACCTACTCCATTTCATTATATATCTTGAGTATGTTAGACAACTAGGCCAGCATCGTAATGCTGCTTTTGTCCAGCTTAGATCTAACATTTTATTGTAAGCGTTCAATACTAACATGCAATCTCCGTTTATTGTAAACGACGTTACCTAGACTTGTCTCTCTTTGTACTACCACGTAGTCTGGGGAATTCGATGGTAATTTTTTTTATAAAATGTTTTTATTCAAAAGTTTTCGATTTTAAGTTTTATTTGAGTGTAAATGAGATGTGAGAACTTGACTTACTTAATCTTTTATTTCTATTATAAAGAAGTAAATTTTGTTTTTCGTAATATTAACATAACAACTTTTGCACTGAATCTTTTTAAAAGCGACAACTTAAGCGAATATCATAAATAGTATTTCTTTACTTTCAAAAGAATAAGTAATCCTTAATGGCTATAAAATAAATTGCGGAACAGAATACTGTGAAATTATAACTACGACAAACAACACACAAGCTGTGAAAATCTTTGTTTTCAGTTGAAAATTATTTTTTTCTCAATATATATACTCAGATAATCCCCGCAGTGCAACTAGTATTAAATAAAAATAAAATACAAAACTGACAAATAAATCAGTAAATAGACAAATCTCATCTCGACATTCAATTAAATGGAGCACTTGAATAAAAATTAATTAACATTTTATAACTTTACCCTCAAAATAAATACGCGTACATTATTATTAATATTGCAGATACGAATTCTACAACAGCCGGACCGTAAAGTAAAAAGTATCACATTTTTAAACAGTGCCAATATGAAAAACCACGTAAAATATCGAAAGTTTCCAGCTTAAAGGAACATTTTAATTTTTCACAAAATTTCGTCGCAATATATTTTAAAATTCCATATGATTTATTAATGTCGGCTATAGTAAATGCTATTTAGCTGGAGGTATTTGTGTCGCATTCAGGATACGTCAATGCTCTTTTATCGTCCTATCTAATATCGTTTTCTATTACGTTATTGCTTGAGGATAGAAAGAAGTAACGACGACATATTTTGGTCTTAATGGCCACTAAAAGTTTTTAAATCTTCATCGATGTATGAGTTTTTTTTTTCTCTATAATATAAGATTTTTGATTTGTTCTGTGAGATTTGTTTGCTTTGCTTATTTATTCGCAATTTTTCATTTAAGTTTTAATTCTAACGAAGAACTCTTTAATTAGCAGGTACTAGAAATTGTTAGTAATTATCTCCGTAAAATGTCTGAAGTATTATTTAAAGTAATTCTTAATTTAAAAAAACTATACAAAAAGTAAACGTTCTCTAACGTCCAATTAATTATCATTATTAGTTTAAAATTTTATTATAATAGTGTTTTTAATAATTTTAAAACATAACTTAGTGTTAAATGTTCAGTATAAACAATATTAGGTTTTGCTTTTATGTGAATTGAGAAAATGTTCTTCTCGCTCGATTTGCGAGGCTTCAGCTAATCTTCCACCAGTCGACTACAATTTAATCAAAGTAAACAACGACAGCGCTGTAATTTGTCTAGATTATTTCGTGGTGAGCTATAGAAATCGACTTTTTCCCATCTGTACTGCAAGTATGACAAGAACCTGATATTATATATCAGTATGAATTTCAAGTTCTTTAATGATAGATAGAAAACCCGGTGATTGTTATGTTTTTCATTTCATAAATACGAGACAAGAGCATTAAACAAATTATCCGCAGAAACAAAAAACAACTTTAAATAAATTGTGAGTGTATATCCCGAAGAAGGCTGCTCACAGGTGTTTATAAGTAACAAATATTTATTGATTTATATTTTTATTTTTTTCCTATAATAAATATACGTTTCGTTCTTCTACGATAGCATTAAATAAATATTATCTTATTAAATCGTTTCGTTCATTGATTAATCTTATTATTCATTTAAAATAGTTTTACTGTTGGCTGCTATCCAGTAGTACATCTTGGCTTTGCGCGCCAGCCTACTCGTATATAGTCGTAATGATATTAAATGATACAAACATTAATTGTTTGTTTTTTGCACTTTCTTATTATCTTCACTTCTGTAGTAAGCTTTAATATGTAATATATAAATTTAATAATTTATTATTATTAAATTTATAATTAAATAGAAATAATATTCGAGTATCGCCGTTAATAGCTCTTTTAATTTTTTTTTCAATTTTGATTGGCGAAACTTAACGCCATGCATTGCCTCGACTACAGAGTGAAAAAATTACAATACTTAATAAAAATATTTCATTTCTCTCGAGTGAGAATCGAACCCACAACCTGTTTCATTTACAGTCACACGCCTATGCCCCTGCGCCACTACAAGCCTCAATCCGTTCACAATTCTCCATAATTTTTCAAATTCGTGCATATAAAACGTGTCCAAGCAAAATATTTGGAAACGCGTAAGGCAATCGTGATTTAACGCTTTATGATGGCTGCAAAGGCCGTTCGCCCGAGGGCAGAGAATTTATGTCAGTCTAAATGTGACAATAAACTGAAGAAATAAGAACTTATTCCCTACAGTCATAACGCTTAGAAAATCAAGAGATGCCTTTTGATATGTTTAATTTTATATGACCCATACTGTATGTATATATACATACAAGTTGTATAATTTATGACCCGCAGTTTGTAGGAATCGTTGGCGAAGATTTTCAACAAAATGTAGTGAAGTACTTCCTGTAGTTTATTTTTACTTGACATTTTGTGAGTATTTGAACTTGTTTTATATTTTATTTTAGTTGGTATTTTTTAAAAAAATAAGAACTTTTAAGTATGGGAAGGTACTTGTAAGTAACGAAAATTATTATGTGAAACTCGAATAAATCTATGCTCAAAAGATTATTTAATATCACTATATGAATTATAAGATTTGTTCCTAAATTTAATCACAAAAAAAAGTAAGCAAGCTCCATTAGATATAATGTGTATATTTTCATAAATAATCTAATATATGTTAAAATAAAAAAAAAAAAAAAATTCATAAATGTTATACATTTCATATTCGAAGTTTTAGAAATTCATAACGCTTCCTCCAAACAATTTTTATTTCAGTCATCAATATATTAACGTCTTGAAAAGTTGTTTTAACTTGCAAAAATTTTCTAAACGAAACAAGATATGGAAAGTTCTTACCTTTTTACCATCTAATTCGTGTGTTGCTTGCGCTAAAACTTTGTCTACGCTAGCGGGATCGCCAAATGTGATAAACCCAAAGCCCCTGGAACAAAAAGAAATTTCAATCCTCGAGTTATAAAATTACATACATTAACCACTAGCATGCCTAAAGCTCCGCTCGTGTAGGTGGAATATTAAAATGATAATACAATCTCGAACTAAACTTTTATATTTATTTCGAGGGTTATTGATGAGACTCACATAATATTTATTTTTAATCTATCTAAGATTTAACATTGTGGAAATTTAAAATATATGTAGAACATATTAATTATTGGGATTGTTGCTTTTTTTCTACATTCGTATAATGAACATTACGGGAAAGTCACATTGAACGTAATACTTGCGTAGCACTGCGTAGCCGCAGCTACGTAGCACTGCGCGTAAATAAAAAGGCGAAAGCATATTGAAATAGACTTCTTATAATTTTTTAAAATTAAATAAATTGGTTTAATATTATTAATAGTACAATTTATGTCAAGGAATTTGACAAGTAGCCCTTAAGGCTAAATATGTCATGCTAAACTAAAGAAATAATAGTTCAGGTGGAAAATAAGTTCCTAGTAGCCTCTGCCTAGCCTGGTGGAGGAGGAGGATTCAGCATGATGCTTATTTTTTATTTGTTATAATTAAATAATATATTAACTACTGCCTAATAATTATAGAATGCATGTTGCTTATGCACTTTATAGAATAAGTTATTCACTTTTTATGGAATATGATGGAAAGTAAGTACTTTATAGGCTTAAAAATAAAAACTGACGTCAAAGTAAAACTTTAAACAAGTAAATTGAATAATAACAGCGATTCCCAGTAAGTCGACGTCGGCCACGAGCGCTCGAGCGATAAATAATAAAAAGCCTTCTCCACTTTAGGACTTGCAAAAATCACAATTTATAGAGCATTTTAATTTCACTTAGCCGATCCATATTTTACATGTGGTGGCGCGCCGACCGGGATCCGGGCTCGAATTAATACTAAATTGAAATTGTAAAAATGGAAATACAATTTTCTCGTTGTGCCCCACCCTCGCTACCTTACCGTGAGTGCCGTGCCGACGGTGTTGCCAGAAATGTGTTATAATAACACCATCTTCCATTATAAATTTCACGCGATACGAAATAAAAAAGGAACGCTATTACAGGATTATTGTTATAACTTATTACGGCTTTTTAAATTCACGGATTTGTATCTAAAATACATTTTTCATATTTATTTCGGCGTGTTATTTTAATAAATCTCGACCTAACTGTAATTATAATACCACAAAGAATATACAATCTTAAAAATAATTGAAGCGTCTATTTTCCTAAGAGTATTAAATGTACTCGAGTCTTTATAAGATTCATGGCTTAATACGCCCTCATAGACGGGAACGTACTACAGTAAGGGCGTTCGTATATGGAAATTGAAAATAACGAGGACCTCCGTTCACACATCGAGCTGACTGTGTATAATACGACCACTAATAATCGACCCACCGCATCCTTTCGCTAACCTCTATTTCTACCGATCTTTTACCGATACAAGGAACGTGGAAGGTCTCTTCAACTTGGTAGTAGTACACTAGCGTGGAGCTGAGAGGCCTTTTGCCGAATGGAGTTACGTCCTACTTATCTTTAAGAAGAGGATGCCTTATTTTCTTTCTACAAGAAATAACTGAATTTTATAACCTAACATGGCAAATAGCTTGTAAATGTAAAATTGTTTGAGAGAGTGTGTTACTTTTAAAAGTTCTTTGCTGTTGTCGATATTGTAATAAAGTAACATTGAAATAAAAATACGCTATTTTAAGCAAATTTAGTTATAATTTTATTGTAAATAGGTTTAATCAGATCATTTATTATTCGTTGTTTGATATTACTTCAAACATTGTTAATTACTTTCATAATATAAATTAAAATAACATAACAAAATTTAAATTAAATTTCATTGTTACATTGTATATACTCCTCTGTATATATTATAATTTAATTATAAAATATACGTATAACGTCATATCATTTCTTTTTATTATACAATTTAAAAAAAATTATGCACGTTGCAGTTCACGTATGTGATCTAAAAATGCGGACATTATGCCTACATCTTGGCTCAAGACCAGCAAATTGCATGTGTTAAAATTTGTACGTGGAACTATTTCGCTTACTTTATATGGAGTTGAATAACTTGACGTAATTTTGTTTTAAAACTTTAAGAGTTGTCTCTCAAGAGTTCCGGATGATTTTTCTACTGGAACAGATATTAATGGCTTTAATAATTGTGAGTGCACTACTAAGACTGGTGTAATTTAATATGACTAACTTTAATATAACTACTTTTTAAAATATAAATTTTTATAGATATTTCTCTAACCGTATACTACTTTGTTATAAAAATTATTAATGTTTTCAACATATGGAGAACTGTGGGTTTGTTACTTAGGTCATATATTCTAAAGCTTATCTATTATATATTATTCCTATTAAGATACTAAGCAACGACGATCCAACAGGTGTAATTTTCACGTTCCGAGCCGTTTTATCCTGTTTCTATAAGTACAAAGGAGCCGAATAAATCATTTTTTAATTTCTTAAAACTTATTTACCTTTTCATTGCTAAGAGAATTTAAATAAGGAAGTATTTTTTTTATAGTTTCACGTTGTAGCCCGTACATAGCAGGGTAGGTAGAGGGAACCTAGTATTAAGACACTTCGTTATGGGAAACATGCTGAGAAATATGTTTATAAATATAGTAATACATTTTGCATACAATATTCCACACATTTCAGTTAATACCTCGCGAATGAAGCCGTTATCTATTTCTAACCAATGATTGAATAAGCTAATATTCTCACATATATATTAAAGCGAATGCTACGCCAACCTCACAGCGGTGCATTAGATCGGTAAGCGCTACCGATAGCAGGTTTCAACTATTGGAATAGTCTGATAATCTCAGCTATTGTGTTTGGACAAAACTGGAAGAAAATAAATATAGGACGGGGTCGAGGTACCCTAACCCTAAACCGCAACGTCAGGAACAAATAGCTGTAACTCCCGTATTCATGGCTCATGGCTGCAGCCCCGGGTGGAAGCCGATAGCAATTACTGGCGGAATTAATATCACGCCCCAAATGTTGCTCTCACATTTATACGTATCGAGTGCAATATTGTCTCCTTTATTAGTTGCCGAGACAAATGCTGCCGCTGCCTCTGTCGTAATTCTGCCCTCATTTCGGTCTTCGATTGCCATCTTTCTTATTTAATCTTGATGATGATAATTAATATTTCTTATGGCCATTTGCCGGTTGACAGATTGGATGATATTTTTTTCACGTTTTTCTGATGTTTTT
>FASU01006277.1:3670-16516 GCA_001486225.1 Heliconius pardalinus sergestus | reverse complement strand
TTACGAATAGATACCAATAACGTAAACACTTATTACTACAAAAATAGTTAAACAACTTTGAACTTTACCGCCAATACCTACGACTCGATTTCGTAAGTGAGGGGTGTGCGGCTTTCTCTTTGATAGGTTTATGTCTGCGTGCTTTCTTTTTAACAAATGACGTTTTCTTTTACTTAAAACTGTGGTTTCATTTTTTATTTTATCTTTTTAAATTATTTTCCAATTCTTGATGTGCATTAGCAAATCTTTTGACCAATAAAATTCTAAGTTATTTTATTTTATTAAGTTGAAGAGAAGAAGTTAGTGGACGAAGTCTTCAACAACGCAATGGATGTGCTTTCTGAAGAGGATAGAAAATTACCGCAAGTGGAGAATGTAATACCATTGTTACGACGTGGTATAGGCATTCATCATGGCGGCCTTTTGCCCATATTAAAAGAAACTATTGAGATATTGTTCGGCTTGGGACTTATTAAGGTAATAAATTGAATATTTTAATTTTGAATTTAATCCAATATTTTATAAAATTATTTTTTTCTGCTATTTTTACTTATTTTATTACAATTTATTAATGTACAAAATCTCTCTAATATTAAATTTTCAAGCTCATATATAAACAATATACACCTTTAAGTTATTTAAATTATTGAGAAATTTAAATTCAACAATATATTAGTATTATGTCGTAATATTTTTTTTGCAGGCTCTTTTCGCTACTGAGACATTCGCTATGGGTCTTAATATGCCGGCTAGGACTGTCGTTTTTACGAATTGCCAAAAGTTTGATGGCAAAGATTTTAGATTTGTAAGTATCGATTACTCGTTTCTTACAATATACAAATGAATATAATTGTAGTAATGTCAAACACCTTAGGCGGGGCTCGTAACAAAATATCGCATTTTCCCATGCAAGATAATATAAACATATTTTCAAATAAAAATGCCTTCCGTTTTATTTCTTTTTTTCATGTTTGGGGAATATAAATCCATTGTGCCATCGTAGGGTAGTGTAACAGCATTTGAAAGATTTTTTTCGGTGTTTTGATTTTGATCCCCACTTGAAGGATTAAATAATTATTGTTTCAAAGTGTATTGTTAAGTTCTGTCACGGATCCCTCTCCCTACCCTGCCATGCGGGATAAAGCTTGAAACCTTTTTTGTTTTGTAATATTTTATCTATTTTTTTTATTCACAGATAACTTCCGGAGAATATATCCAAATGTCAGGTCGCGCGGGTCGTCGTGGCTTGGACGACAAGGGTATCGTCATACTTATGATTGACCAGAAGGTGACCCCTGCTGTTGTCAAGAGCATGGTCCAAGGAAAGGCCGATCCAATTAATTCCGCTTTCCATTTGACTTATAATATGGTGAGTATATTCTTTTGACTTATGCTTATTATAGTTTCATTGACTCGAGTCCTTTGCCTTTTGAATCCAAATTTCTTATATGGATAATAATAGTTATAGTAATAAATAAATTAAGCATAAACAAAGCATAAACTTGTGTCTTGTAAATTAATTGCATTACAATACAATAATAATAATTTCTTTATCTAGGTCTTAAATCTGTTACGAGTGGAAGAAATCAATCCAGAGTACATGTTGGAGAGGAGCTTTTTCCAATTCCAAAATCAAGCAGCCATTCCAGATCTTATAGATAGTAAATATTAATGTCATATACAAATATTTTATATAATTATAAATGTTTACTACATATTTTATTATTACAAAAGTGTCACACAAATAAAAAATAAAATCTTATGAACATATTTAAATGCCTTTCGAACTTGTCATGATTGATAAGAATTTTTAATTATTTATAGAAATTGATAAATATCTCCATTTTACATAATATGACATTGTACACACAATTTTATAAATTAAATTTAATCCTACATTTTTATCAACATAACTAATTATAATTAATTTATATAACATATCAACAGGAGTAAAAGCAAAACAGAAAGAGTATGACAGGTTGACAGTGGAACAAGAACATTCGATAGCTTCATACTGCACTATCAGAACTCAGCTGGATCTTCTTGGAGCTCAGTTCAGGTCGTTCATAACACGGCCGGAGTATTTGAAGCCTTTCTTGCAACCGGGGAGACTTGTTAAGGTAAGGATATATATATATATTGTTATAACTGAATCTGACTGTAAACGCGACGACTGTGAGTCTGATTTCCACTTGGAGGAATTATTTACTTTCATTTCCTTGTTTTGCTACAAAAAAAAGCGCGGTGTCGAATACCGCCGCTCAAAAGGCAATGTTTCGAATTGAGGCGGACAGTGTAGAATGGAGTGTCTTGACATTATAATGGCGTAGATAGACAGTACGTCTATCTACCCCATTATATTATGCGGTATACATATGGAATTTTCGATTTTAATTTAATTTATTTAATGTAGACTTATCCACCTAGTATCTTTTAATAAAATCTTTTAGTAGTATCTTTCAATAAAGCTCTCCATATCAATCTATAAAATCCTATTATTCTATGTAATTCTTTTAATATAATTGTATTTTAGGTTAAAACAGAAAAATATGAATATGACTGGGGTATAATAGTTAATTTCAAGCACAAGACAGGTAAAGGCAAGAAGCATGAAGAGAATCCACTCTCGGCCGAAACAGTAATAATTGTTGACATTCTTTTACATGTTCAAAAGAATAAAAATAATGACAGTGATACAAATCCACCATGTCCGCCGGGAGAGGTATGTTTAATATATATATTTTAAAAAATATACAAATTACTGATATATGTTGAGGGACTTTAAATGATAGATGCCTAGTCCAGATCTGAGCATTTAATATTTACTAGAGATTACATTGACGAGTAAAAAAATCGCGCTGCCTTAGCAATGTGCTTGTGGTTTTTTATACAAAAGTTAAATATGGTGTGTTAGATTTATTTTATGAATTAAATGATTTTTTAACATTATTCTATAGAATATCAGCGTTCTACATTCCTTCGCCTTCAAGTTAGTACTCCTGTAATCGTTAAAAGGGTTACAAAGTTTCCATTATAGGTAATAAACAATATTGTCACAATGCGCCATACAATCAAATCAGAGTTGACTAAAGTGAATAGTGCATATAACTGAAATATACTCGCTAAATTCTAATTTTAATTACTATCCTTGTTCTTTAGGTAATTGATAGCTTTATAGTTAGGTGCCTTTAAAATTCGACGAAATGAAAATTATCGTTGCAAATCGTATGGTTTTATTTATTATTTTTTTACATTTGTTTATTTTAAGTACTGTTGACAAGACAATATTGTCCACTTCTAGGCAGGTGATGTACAAGTAGTACCAGTTCTTCACACTTTAATCTATCAAATAAGTTCACTTCGAGTATACTATCCTAAAGACCTTCGCCCGGCTGACAATCGGAAATCCGTATTAAAAACTATAGGTGAAGTCAAAAAACGTTTCCCAGAAGGTCCTCCATTATTAAATCCTATAAAAGATATGAAAATAGAAGATTCAGTGTTCAAAGAGTGTGTAGATAAGATTAAGATGTTGGAGGAAAGGTAATTTAATTAACACAGATTTTTTATTATTTTTAAATCTATAATTTGCCCTGTCTATTAACAAAGCCATAGGCAATACCATTCATATCATTTAAAATAATATATAAAATTGACAAAGAAACTGATGAATATTTTTACAACTTTAATCTATCCATATAAAAATCTATCTTTGATTTCAAAATAAGTCTGTTTTCCAAGTATATATTAATACCATACAAATTATTTTTTTGTCTATTTGTCTTTCTGTTTGTCCGAGCTGTTATTCAAGTGCTGAGCTGAATTTTATGGGACTTTCACTGGAAGATAAAGCTTTTCATCCACCAAACATTTTTCTATTAATTACGACAATTCAATTAAATAATAACTATTAAATAATTATACATATAAATGAGGCACATAGTATCTTAAAACTAGGTCCGCATTGCCTACCCTGCTGTGTGCGGAATGCAGTTGATACATATACATAAATAAACTTATAGTTCAAGCAGACTTAGCCGCAAACGGACTACGTGTTTCTATTAATCTATTACTACTTCCAGGTTATATTCACATCAGTTACATAAAGACAAAAACCGTGGGGCTTTAACAGCGGCATATGAAAAGAAACAAGAATTGTACGAGGAGCTATCTCAAGTGAAATCTGAATTGAAGAAAGCTAAAAGTATATTGCAAATGGACGAATTGAAGAAGAGAAAACGAGTGTTGAGACGTCTCGGATATTGTACGTTGGCTGACGTTATTGAAATGAAAGGGAGGATAGCTTGTGAATTGAGTAGGTAAGTGATTTTGAATATTTTTAAAATGTAAATAAAGCAGCTTTACGCTTTTATTCCTTTAGGTTTCACTATAACAAATAAACTTTAGTATTAAAAAGATTGTTTTGTCTAATCATGTAAACGACCAATTTGTTGCCACATTATACAAATTTTTTTAATCCATTTTTAGTAAAATAGGTTGTCTTAATTACATATATTTTTGAAAAGTACAAAACAGACTACAACTATTTATTTAAAAGAACTATATCTATTTGTTTTCTAGTGCTGATGAGTTGCTCTTAACGGAGCTAATATTCAACGGCGTCTTCAATTCACTGAGCCCGGAGCAGTGCGCAGCGCTCGTCAGCTGCTTCGTGTGCGACGAGAACTCCACGCAGGCCTCCGCCACCGGCGAGAACCTGCGCGGCGTGCTGCGGCAGCTGCAGGTAAAGTAGAGTAGGCAGAGGGAACCTAGTTTCGAGATACTGCGGTCCCGCGCAGCTTGCCATTTTCGAGACATTTCGTGTTGATTGGTGGGACGCCACGCTTTGTCTTGTTAGTAGCGCAAAAAAATGGAAAATAATTCAATTAGGCTATTCCTTATTAAGGAATCGGACTCATAAACGTCACGTTGATCTGCATAAATAAAAAAATGTAAGAAAAGAAAATAATAAAATGTTAATTAAGTACTAAAAAATATCTGTCGTATTACAGGAATACGCTCGTCGTATAGCAAAAGTATCTATCGACTCTATGATGGACCTCGACGAGGACGAGTACGTCAGCAAGTTCAAGTGCACGCTCATGGACGTCGTGCTCGCGTGGGCCAAGGGCGCCTCCTTTTTGCAGATATGCAACATGACTGATGTGTTTGAAGGTTATTTATGGTTTTTTGTTATTTTTAAATATTTACAATATTTTTTTAGGTCTTGTATGTTGGTGAAAGAATCAATTTATATTAATAGAATTAGAACCCACAAATAGCTACAGCGTATATATATAAAATAGTTTAAAAACGTTATAAATATTATTAAACAACTTGACTAAATAATTTCTATATATTTTCTAGGTTCGATAATCAGGTGTATGCGTCGTCTAGAAGAAGTGTTACGACAATTATGTCAGGCCGCCAAAAACATTGGCAATACCGACCTCGAGAACAAATTTAGTGACGCCATTAAACTATTAAAACGTGACATCGTTTTTGCTGCTAGTTTATATATGTAATACTATTGTATTTCCATTTATAGTAAATTCTCTTCTTCCACGTAATCTATTGTTTTATTTTGTTCCTACTGTTAGACAAAATGTGGCTGTAAAATTTGCCACCCACAAATGTTTTATCTATATACAACTGTCTGTATCAGGCTGGATTCGCTCACCTGGACGTGGGACACTTCGTTCTCCGCTTTCTGCCGTTGCAATTTGAGACATTGCGTATTCAGTGATGGAACTCAACACTGCGTTTTATCTTGTCAGAGCATGAAAATGAAAATAATGAAATATATTATTCCACCGAGTGGAAATCGCGCTCATAACATCATGTTATAGCTGCCAAGATGGCTAAGGAGTGGGTGTATTTGCGGTACGGGACAAGGATGTATAAAATAAACCAAAGTAATATTTTTCACAATGTTATAAGAGAACTTTATTGTTGTAATTACGGTTTACCTATAGCATGAACTGGCAAGTAACAAAAGAAACAGTATTTGACTATAATTATTCTAGAGAACCATGTTCACAGTCGGCCGTGCCCGAGTACACAACAACTATATCATTTAACTAATATAATAAAAGATAATTCAAAAACAGCGACATCAAAATTTGCCATTCACAAGTTTACTTTCATAAAATTTCGAATATTACCTAATTACTAGAAGCGATAACGAGGGGATGATTACAGTGGAATATTTAAAACAGATATTAAATAAATAATTAGACTCGTAGAAAAGTGTACGCCCTGTATACAGTAGGTATACACCGATACTCGAACGTAGCGTTACTTTAGAAATCACCGTTGCTTACATAAATTTATTGCACGTACGAACCTTAAAATGTACCATAACTTTAGGTAGACCTCACTTTCGAATATAACTTGAAGTTAGACTATAAAATTTCAAATTTCCTACCGGCCAAACATATATCACTATATATTGTTAAGAAAACGACAGGACAGAAAGCGAGGTCTTCCCTAAAACGAATAATATAAGATTACAATTGAAAATATTCAAAAAATTGCTTACGCTATAGTCTCATTGGTGCCTGAATTGATATGTCCAATAACTAAACGCGAAATGAACTCTAACACTCTAGCTATGTCTGCGTAACTAAACGAGGTATTTGTTTGTGTCTATACTCGTACAACTAAACCCGAGCGCCGCGGCGCGATCTCTCCTATGCTATGTTAAGTAGTTAAGTATAATATTCTATTATTATCCTTTAATGCTTAGTTACAGTAACACTCGCCCCGCGTTCGACTGCTATGGAAGACTCGACGCTTACAAGAAGCACTTTCAATACATTACCAGTCGTTCGCCACTCACCAGATGAATATTACGCTTTACGTCGAAACCTTATTGTATTATATTTATACAAAATGTACATTATCTCAAAAGCGCGCCCACTATCAGTTACGCGGTTACGCCACTCGTGAGGCGCTTTGGGTCGCGGCGTCGTTATCACATCTCAAACGAAAATAGAAAAATATCGTTTAAACACTTATAATATTGTTCATATTGAAATTTGTTTTATTAAACACTATTCAATACATGTAATATAACAAATATTATACTTTTATATTTAACAATTTAAGCAACGTCAACGATTTTCTACTAATAATGGTGGTAACGACACCGGGAGTATGTTTTTCATTAACTTTTGAAAAATTCACCCATAAACATGCAATAATGTCGGAATTATATATAGAACTATTATTGATGAATTGATCACAGTAAACTGCATACAAATGTAATATCATTTATTATAATACTCCAAATGTCTTATTATAGCTGACACAAAAAAAATGCCGTCAAAAATATAAGATGAAAATATGTCCAACCAAAAGCTTAAAGAAGAGAGTGAGATGAGAATACTGTGATTAACTCTATTCGGACATTGAGCTTGGTACTGTCCTTGTAAGACTTCAACTATCGGTCCCATTCAATAAAATCCATAATTACGAAACTTAGATGTGGTTTGGCACAAGACGCGAGACATGCAATGTATGTAGTTTTGTACTATTTCAGATTATTATTCGAATAATGAAAGTCTTTGTGGACACAACCAAGCTCCTTTCTAATGTTATGTGGTACAGCGTAATGTATATGCTATGAATCTGAATTTAACTTCTAATTCATATTTATGATAAGTACAAACAGATGAATAAATTTATTTTAGTTAGACCTTGTCTTATCGCAATATGTGTAATGTTAGCTAATGGTGGGTATACGGCATAGTATGCTCAAAAGTATGCAGAACCTTAATGATTGAAGGTAGTTCCGATTGACAAATTGCTTGATTCAACTGGCCGTCTCAACAGACGGAATTAACTGAAAGGACAACACTGCGTGCCAGAACAAGATTTGTCAATGAGAACGACTTAAGTATGCAAATCATATCCTGGACTGTGAGATAGATGTGATTAGATATTATTAACATTAACGTATGACAGAAGAAGTCGAAATCGAACTATTAACATTAGCAACACACATTAAAATTTAGTAGGCCCTTTAAGTCAAATATGTACAATAAAAACGAGACCGCTTACAATATCTCAAATACGTACAACATTATTCAAAGATTAGGCAAAATTTACTAAAAAGTATGTGGAATGGGAGTCGGCCGAGGGGACATCGTAAAAATATTACAGGTGTAGAATAAATATTTGACAGTTGTATTATATCTGCATTTCATATCATAGGAAGAGCTTTAACAGTTTTGAATACATTATTGTTTATTGTTGTAATTTCAAATTATATATTTAATAGGCTTCAGTATAAGTAATTTTAAAGTTATTTAAAATGTGTGATAGGTATAGTTACGAAGCTCTTCCAAAGATAAAAATATTTAATGAAAACTGTTAATTAATTACAATCTGGCAAAGGCTATTCTAATCCAACCCTGTGCTGCACAATTTATTATTTATTTTTATTTTTATACATATCACATAATAAATTAAATATATGATCAATAAAATAATTCGAATAGAAATGACAAGAAAAACACAAAATGTCCAAAAATCTTGTAAACTATAGAGAAAATTTAATATATGTAACATAAAATTTAATGTCTTTAAAGATAACGTTTTAAAATGTAATAAATAAGTAAATAAAGTAAATAGTTAATACGATATGTATTTTGTTCATCAGAGTTATTACTTGTATATTTATAATATTTCAATGTAGAACCATAGTTGTTAAGACAGCCTCTACGATGCTAGCTCGTCGACTCTTCACAATAATACTGACAGTATAACACGGCACACACAAACGTAGCAAACAAACTCCCTACAAAGAAACGCTCCTTATTTACAATAATAAACAATACATCTATGAACTAGTCAATATTAACTAATATAGGTAACTATTTTTTGCAAACAATTTCTTGAAAATATAATATAAAGAAATAAATCGTGATAGGATCAACATAGGTAAATTTTTCTAAAACAGTTATTAGAGGATATTTTATTTTACATTTATTATCTTTAAATATCTATTAACATTAGCTATAATTTATAAGATCTCCGAGCTTTTGATAATTCTCGATTAAATTTAACAAGATATTAGGTACCTATCTATCACCGCATGCGACTGGGTCGCCGACACGATATCAAGACCGACAATTTAACGGTGAAGAGAGAATATTTAAACGTTATCTTAATCTAGCTCGAATCGAAAATCCTGTCTCAAAACAAGATCAAAAGTTCACTTGGTCGGACCAAAACTTCAGTCGGTAAAATTGATCAAAACTTTAAACATTTCACATACACCTACAAAATGGGCCGACGACGTCACTGTAAAAGAGCAAGGATATAACACTCAAAAAACTCAATTACCATTTAATTGATATTAAATCCGTCCAAATGTATGTTGTATATCCAATTCATTTCAGTTTATCGATTTAATTTCAATTAATTACTAATTGACGTGTCTAAACGCGGTTGCAAGAGCTCACTAAGTGACGTTTTTGGATGCCGGCCGTCAACCAACGCACAATAGTTCACAAGTATTGTCCAATCACACTGAACCACGTCGCTCGAACACTGCGGATGTCCGCGGAGCTTCCCTATTAAAATTCATAAAACGGCATCTGGATAAAACAATGTTTGATATGAAACGATATGGTTACAGAAAGCTTCAAATAGTCGGGGACATTAAGTTGGACAGTCACGTTGAGTTTATCATATTAAAACATAACCGTAACACGAGTGCAGCGACGACCGCGTGCAGGGGACGCGCGATGGCGCCGCGACCACACGACTGTATCTCGATCTCCTGGAATCATTTTAAACATATTAATGTTTAAAGTATATTAATTACGAAAATTAAATTAACTAAATAAAGGCAACGCCATTTTTGGCTATAAGCTTAACATGTACTATGTTATAACAAACAGTCCACGAGGTCTAAGCCGAGCTTTGCAATTGTGTGTGTTCATATATAGTGTAGGTGTTAGACCAAGTATGGTCTACCCGTTTATGTTGTTTTTTGACAACCTGCTACACCTCTTTAATACTTAATATATTTTTTCTGTGTTCCATTTATTAAAAATGATGACCATTTAATAAATATCATTTTTATTAATTTTATTTTATTTTTAAAAGCTTTTTTCTGGTCCCATTTTATAATCACTCACACAATGCAAAGCTAAGCGTAAGCGTCGAGAACTGCATAATTGGATAGTATAAACAATAACTTTGATATGGTAATAGTGTTAGTTAAGGAATACCTCAGGATGGTAGGAGACGCAGGCGGGCGGGCGGCGGCGCGGAAGGGCGCGCGGCGGGCGGCGGCAGGCGGTGCGCACGCCAGCCTCGCGCGCGCGCACATCGAGGCGCTTGGCACCGCACGGGCACAGCGTGTCCACTACCAGCAAGATCAGGTTGCTGTGCGGGATCTTTTGGACGCTGAATGGTCTGCAACCATTTGGAAACTTAGTAAATTTCACTAGAGCAAGTAATACAATAACAAAAATGCATTGAACAATACAATAAACAAATATGTAACTACATAGATACAGAAAAGGTAAACGATAATTTTATAATTATATATACCAGTGGCAGTATATTAGATAGTTATCGATAATTTTTAAATTTGTATGTTATTATCATTTATTTTTAAATTGTAAATATATTTTTTTTAAACCTAAAATGCTTAAATCAGATTTATAGCAAAGCATACAAATAAATTGTAAAAACGGTTTTTTACCTTTCACATCCAGAATTATGACAATTGGTGAGCTTTCCCTTTAGCGGTTGCGCTGCATTAAGCCTAGTGGACTGCAGAGTGAACAGCTCGGCGCTGGTGTCGCACGGCCGCACCGCCGCGGATCGCGCCGCCTCGCGAGGAGGCTCACGCGGAGGCCCCGGGTTTACGGGAGGCGCCTCGTGCCCCTTGTCCGAGGCCCCCGTTCCATCGATAATAATTTCATACGTCCCACGATCACGATCTAAATCATCCTCGTGTTCTATGTCTTCACTTTCGTAATCTTCATAGTCTTTAAAGTGTGTAAATTAATTGGATATAATTTAAGTTCCAAAGATTTGAATTAAATTGGTTGAAAAGTAATAAAATGAATTTATCATATTAAAAACATGTATTATGAGAAAATTTCGAATATTTATTTGTATAATTAAGCAACAGTTTTATTACAAAGACTATGATAAACAGAACAGTCTTGATATAACCTATTTGTTATGATTGATATGAGAATAATAATAAAACAAATATAAAACGAATATTTATACCTAATTCCTCTTCGGCGTGGGAACGTGCATGTGCAGTCTCCCAAAGTGGATACCACACCGCTATCAAATTGAAAATGTATCCACTGAGCCACGATAAAGGTTTTATTGGAGAAAGTGTATTACTGGCACCGCTGAAGGGATTCCTAGAGTCCGGACATCGACCTTGGTGATCATGAACTGTTACTTTTTTATAAATCCGGTCTTGGACCAAAGAGTCCATTATAGTGCCGTCGACTTGCCCAAAAAATCGTCCTGTTTGTGTGGCATCCTCCGACAAAATTATAAAACCGTTATCGTCCAATATGTAGCAATCTAATTCGTCTCCAGCACAAGTTTTCTTACAAACACTACCGGCTGTACACTGAAATATGAAAAATAAGTAGAAAAAAAATATTAAATAGTCTAACACTTAACCACAAATTTTAAAATACCAACCGTAGAAGTAACATTTAAGAAATGTTTAGCAAGTGAGTCCAGTTGGAAGTGCAGACCCACCACTGCGGCGGGAGCGCGATGACCTCTAGATTCTACAAATACTGCGTGAGTAGCCAACACTAAAGGAGGTTTTCCACTAAAATCTTCCGGCTCAGATCCGTCACGGAACGGAACGGAAAATACAAAACTTTCTGGTTCTATTGAATGATGTTCCACAGCACGACGATACCACTCAGAATCAAACGCTCGAGCGTATTTCTCACTAAAATGCCTGAAATAAAGAATAATAGAGTTCATTATGAGCTTAAAAAAATATTAATTATTTTATGTGTATTGTTCAAAACAAAATAAGCATTGAACAATGGAATTTTAATTAAAAGCCCATTTTTATACATACGGCTCAGAAGAGTCAGCCGACCTTGAGCTGTTGAGGTTTTCGGTCCACTTTAGAAGGCCACTTCTAGTAGCGATGAACGACATAGACACCACGAACTTATGAAAGCGCCCTTGCCTGTAAGAATTTATTGTATTAGAAAAGAGAAATCGTTGCTTGCCAGTTTAAATAGTTTCAAATATATTTTAATTCCATTTATTATTTACAAATCCACCATTTCTTATTTTGTATACAATTAAACAAGATAAAATATATTGTCCGCGAGGTCTAAGCTGAGCTTTCCATTTGTGTTCGTAATAGTCTAGGTGTAATATCACGATAGCAGCGTGACATATTAAATTTTTCATTTTATTTAATTTCTGTGTTCGATTTATTAAAACTAAAAGATATATAGTATACAGTAACATTTAAGAAATAGAATCTTATAATAATGGAAAAATGTTTGTGACTCAGTATGATGCAGTAAAAGAATCGTGAACACAAGGCTATTCGCGTTAATATATCGAAAAGATTCATTATTAACTCAATCGAGAGTAAAAATAATGCAATTTCCGGCGTAGAAGAATTCGTATTTTTTTATATAGGTTTTTTTAAAGATTTGTAATAAACTTTTTTTCTGGCTCCATTTATACAATCACTCACACAAATACAAAGGTCAGCTTACTTCTCGCAAGCTGTGCGTACAGTTCATTATTAATAATATCTCTTATTTTATGTTTCGATTCGAAGGTACGTATTCAGTTATCTTATATATA
>FASU01006270.1:551-14032 GCA_001486225.1 Heliconius pardalinus sergestus | reverse complement strand
AATCGTTAAGAGAAAGAATTTAGTGCTGTTATACCTACATCGTTTTCTGTTAATGTTAATGTTATTTAATGTTTTTGTCTAGGGAATATTTTTTTGCTTATAATTTTCATCATTATTAATGTTTTCAAAGTACGACAATCAGCATCGTCTTCTAGTGCAACAGTGTCTGACTGTATATGACGATTGTGGATTCGATTCCCACTCGATGTGGTGAGTTATTTTTATTTTCTCGCCCTAGTAACTTAAATTTTGCCATCCAACACACAAAATCTCGAAAATAATGTTGAAATTGGGGAACGCGATGTCTTAGCATTATGCTTGCACTGCCTACCCTGCTGAGCGTGAAAATGCGTGAAGCAGCCTACAGCCTTTTTTATATCCACTGGGGAACGGTGTATATATACGGTAACAGGAAAAAGAAAAAAACTACACAAACACATACAAACATAAATAAAAATATAATAAATCCAAATGTAATATATCAAAAACAGCTTCCGTACATCAAACTTCCCACAATTTTGTATCAAAATTAATTCCCGTCAAAATTTAACATACGTTTCGCGCACTTGGATTACGAAGATTAATGCTATATGAACTGCGGGCTGTAAATCGCTCCACTGAATACCTGCGCGTTATATATTGCTAGTGTGTGTGAAGCCTAAACCGTGTCATGGCTGTCCCTGGCCTGGCTTGTAGCTTATTAGGTTAATTGTCACTATTTTATTTAACTTTGCTGTCAGTCTGTTTGTAAATTCTTTAGGTTTCGCGGTTAGTATTTTACCTTAAATTACAGGAGATCTAGTACTAGACTATTTCTACTAATATTATTAATAATAATTATTACTAGAGGTATGTTTAGGTCATTGTGGCTCAGAGTTTGACTTTAAGCGCAATGATTTTGAGTTTGATCCACATTTAGGGAAATTAATTATTTTTGTTTTATAGAAAACACAAACCAAACGAGCGTACAGGTAAAATTAATAAGGTTAGCATCTGTAAGCCGACTCTGATTATTCTCTGTAATGTTGTGCAGAATTCAGTATATATTATTATTATTATTAGATACCATAGTTGCTTCAATTGTACTATTAAACAATGTTACAATACATTTCTATAGTCCACGTAACATTTGCAAGTTAATATTCTATATATAATGTAAACTGTTTGACACAAAAGAGTTTTACTAGTTCGATACAATAGTGGATACGTTGCAAATTAGATATAAATAGTATTTATCAGCGTATAGACTCATAATCACATAGCGAGTTCGTGGTTTATTGTGGGTTCATATCCCAGTCGAGACAACCATATACATATAGTGACGATCGTGGGTTCGATTTCTACTGGCAGAAATTAATTATTTTTATTTTCTTGCTCTAGTAACAAAACATTTGTCTTAACGCGAGGAAACCTTTTTTAAAAACTTGAAGCCTATTGGCAATTTCATTTTTTGAGTTAATAAGAAAAAGCACTGCATTAAACTTATATTAGATGGACTGTCTTTATCGAACGTGCAAAGCGGAGTGACCTATCACTATGTTCTCATGCTCTCTATGCCTATCTTCTATAATGGAATAATTTACTATATAAGACAATAAAAACAAAACAAAAACTCTTATTGAAATAGAAGTTTATAACAAAAAAAGAACTCAAAGTGAACGCACAAATAAAATAAAATGTAGCCCTTGTCGTAGATCATTAGTATTCAGTATTGCTCCCAAAGTTCCATTGTCAGAGAACTTTCGAGATGTCTGAAACCTGAAAATTTCAAGGACTCCTTGTCTATTGTACGATCGCGTCAAGACGACGTCTTTACGTTATAATAACGTATAATGGCGCGGAACGTATATACAAATTATTCCACTCTTCGATTTCTTTTTTTAGATTTATAAAGTAATTTTTAGTCGTCTGATAGCGTCTGATTGTTATCGCGACAGTTGTGGGTTTGATCGCGACGTTGAGTTACGCCGCTCAACACGTAAATGTCTCGAATAGAAAAAGTCGGTGGAAAGTGAAGAGAGAGAGAAGAAAGTCTAATATATGCCAAATGGCGGCCGCAACTAACAATAGTTAAGTGCTTCCTTGGAGCGCACCTTGTTTTTATAGTGTTAATACACTACGTCTCTTATTTTACACTTAATGTACGGGAGCGAGGAAACGAAAATAATTCATTCACCTTACTGGGAACCGAACCCACAAAACATTAGACATTTATATTTCAAATAAATCATAAAAAAAAATTTAAAACACCCACCATATGTAAATGTAAGAATAAATGTATATTTACATATATACATATATATATATATAATATATTACATAAATTCAATACAGTATACTAATTCAATTTAGGGTCAATACAAACTTGGCACTTTGACGTGCCACAAAAGACATTTCCCATAGACCTTTGATCAAAGGGCGTCGGAATTGAAACGGATGGGTATGTATATATGTACCTATATATATATTTATACTTGTATATGCATTCAATTCAAGAACTTGTATTTGTGTAAAGGAAAATTCTAATTTATTTGAAGTAATCTCTTCATAGAAATTGTAAATATTTAATTAATTAATAATGGAAATAAATGAAATTCTCCTTTCTCGTTCCTTTTGAATCCTCGCAGTGCTGTAAAAAAGTAAACTTTTGTATACTGGCTTCATGGCTGGCAACTTCGTCTGCGTTGAAAACTAAATTTGAAGAATTCGGTAAAAATATTCTGTCTGAGTGCAAACGCATTAGTTATGAATTCGATTTCCACTTGGGTGAATAAGTTATTTTCAATTCCTCGATTCAGTATCAACATGCAATGCCTCGAAAATTGAGTAGAAGATTAAGCCCTCTACTTACAATACTGCCTTCTGGATACAACAAAAGAAAAATAATGTTAAAAAAGAAACAAAATATAAAAATAGAATTTCCCAAAAACACCGGTTTCGCAAACATTGAACTTAAAAGCCTATTCTAACGGGTTAAGGTACTAGTGCATACATAATATAGCGTAAGGAAATTTGGCCGATACTTTGCTCTACTATTAATATTCAGGGTACACTTCCTATTTGAAATTTATTCGTGTTGCTAAATATTTTATAAAATCCAACATTTATTGTATAATGACAGTTGTTGCTCGCAACTTTGCTTGTATGAAATTTAAGACGTAAAATGCAAAATCCTGATTTTTCCCGCTCCTGTGGGAATTTCGAGAAATCTTCTTTTACTCCGCTACGCTCCGCACAACTTATCCACGTGCCAAATTTTAACTTTCTAAGTGCAGTAGTTTCAACCTGTTTAGCTGGTATTAGAATTAGGTGCATTTATTAAAATCTAAAGTATTTAAAATTGTAATAGCTATTGAAATTAACTGTATAAAACCGGTTTTTTTGTGAGTGACTCACACAAATGTTTTTTTTACAAAAAGTAATGATATTAGTAGGAATAAATGTGAAATGAGAGCCAAGCTCAATATTAAGTGATACGTCGTTCTCGACTTCACTGACAAGAAAATCTGAGATCTATTGTATATGTTACTGGCTATCTGTATCTGTATAATTCGGTATTCTATACAATACCTCTTTAATATCTAAAACGAATAGGTAATGTATGACATATTATTTATTTTATACTTTGCCAAGGTATTTTATACAAAACCGTATGCCCACCTGGTAATGTATATATAAGACGAGGGTAAGGAATGGGGGGATTTTAAATGCAGGTTGGGTTATTTATTTTTAAGTTTATTTTTTTTAATCTAACCTAGAATAAAGGAATATAGACAAAAATCTGTTTATAAGAAATTTTATTCATTATCTAGGTAAAGTATATTATAATAGGTAAGTCATAAAATTTTATACGTTGTTTGGATGCCCAAGGTCTTCTAGAAATTACCGAAGTATTATAAAGAATACTTCAATTATACAGATTGCCGGTAACATATAACAGGTGCCGCGTTTCATGCTCCCTCTAGATATAATTTAAGTTCATTATTGCACTTGGCTATTTTTTACTACCCAACCGAACATCAACCTAAGCTTTAAGCTTAAACGGTCTCTGTGTTATATATTATATATTTATTTCATATATTTATGTTTCTATATTTATATGAAATTTAAATTTATAATATGTATACAGAAAAACCATTTACAAACAATAATATATTTGCTAACAAAATCAAGCAACATTCGATACCCCTGTGATATGTTTGCATAAATATTTTATTAAATTGTATAACTTTAACGAGGTGGACTATATTTTATAGCACTATATAAAAACAACGTGTGAAATTGAATATTTAAATTGCAACGTAATATGTTTGTATAAAATGTCGTAAAAACTTTTAAAATATTTTTAATTGATTAACAAAGCCTGGAAATTAAAAAGAACCTATTCATTGTGAAATACACCTACACATATCGAGTAGTGGAAGTCGAAGTAGAAAGTAAGGAACGGACTGTCTTAACACTAGGTTCCCTATTCGTACCCTGCTATGTAGATACGTCCCGAATGATAGAAAGGAAAAAAATCAAGATTTTATTTACTATTTGTTTCTATTAGAACAGATATAGAATTATAATCGCATCGAATCCACAGTTACCTTGTCATGCTCTAAAGGATCTATTTATTAACAATTCAGCGATTTTAAATAGAATCGAAAACGTGCCAACTCGCCTGTAGCCGGTTTGCGGGCCGTAAGAGATGTCATATTATATTAATGTTGGTACCACTATTCTGGAAGTGCAGAATAGTTTAAGTTCAAGGAGCGGGTTCAAATCCAGCTATGTTGAAAAGTATACGTTTTGTAAAAAATATACTTTTCTATTCTTAATGTGGAATGTGAATAATACTTTAAAAGTGATATAAATAGAGTTAGTTTATTTGTTTAAGTCTTCGTTAACTGACACCGCTCCTGTGAAAAAGGTAGCAATCCAGTAATGTTTTGATAAATGTTCCCTTTGTTTAACATAACAAAAACATTTTAAAAACCATAAATCCTGATTAAAATATTACAAATAAATACATAAGATCTTATTCGGCGAAAAGTGGAGAAAGGAATGCCTAAAATATTACATTTACATATGACACACTGGAGCTTCAAAAACAAAGAGAATCCAAAAAATAATACCAAAAGTAGTTCAGTAGCTATATCGCATCTACATCGCATTCCTCTCCCAGCATAAGCGATCAAACCTCACACGTTTACACGTACAAGGTACTGTAAGACATGCTGTAGCCGTTAGCTGTAAATTTTAAAAATGTATTTATATATAGATACATAGCACCTATGTTATATGTGGCGCAGGGTATCACGTTTATGGGTTCGATTCCCACTCGAACGAATGAAATATTGAATATTTTAATTTTATTCGCTCTGGTAACGAGGCCTTTCTTGATAAATATATATATAGATTAACTATCCAGCAAAAAAGATATGTTTTTCATTCGAACTTGGCCTAGTTCCTAAGATTATGACAGTTAACCAAACAGTTTTTTCAGCTTTACACTATTAGTACAGATATCGTTATTGTACATAAATAAATCAAGCTTGTCTTAATTTAAGTAATATAAGATATAACTATACATTTTTTACAAGTAGTGGCTTCTTAGAAGTTACAAATAAAAAAACTAATTAATATAACATAAAATAACATAAAAAAATATCAATCCAAAATATCCAATTATAATTACTACCAAAAAAATCAATTTTATATTGAAAGTTCTTTTGTTGCAGAATTCGCGTATACAGCGTGTTCTCGAATGCCGAGTGTCAAACGTAATTGGCAGGATGTGTGGCGCAATACAATTTGTCAGATTTTGCGTATCGATGCGCTTCAATGTGGGACAATTAAGAGCACGCTGTATAAATGTACTCGTAGGTGGGTGATGAATGTTGTTTTTTAATGAAGCCATTTCATTAGTTTGGTTTCGATATATCATTAGGTATACGAGTATATCGACAAGGTACTGAGTTCGATTTCCATTAAAGCTAAAGGAGGTAACAAAAAATGTAGTCATTTCGGACGCTATTTAAAAATTTGGCGTAAACGGACTGTCTTTATACTAGGTTCCCTTTGCCTAGCCTGCTATATGAGGATACAGTGTGAAGCTGAAAGAAAGAAACGATTAAATATTTATTTATGAGTTAGTTGCCCATTAATTGTTCAAAATAAATCTTATTAATAATAAAATTTTTTTTTACATTTTTAATTTACTCGAAGCTTAAGATCGTTGTGGAAGTGAGAAATCTAAATAATTATAAAGAATAATATTTCGTCAATTTTTTTTCACAATACACTATCATGTTTATTAAGCCAGGTCTCAGTCATTAAGATTCCATATAATTTTAATAGAAAGTAGGCTATGTCTATAACGGTAGTCTATATACAATATATGTATACGTATAATATTATTAGATTCTCGCGCTTATGAGAGCGTGTACGAAGATTCCATATTTTATTATAATTTGCATGTATTCCTAGAATTTTATGAAAATAACAGAGAAACCTAGTAAAATTTTCTAATATCTTTGTATATGTGAGTGGATGAAACAAAATTACATAATCCATTTAAAATAAGAGCGGAGGCCGAGTGTTAAGGCCCCCGTAGCGTAGAGGCTCTAGGACGACAATAAACACGACAGTTACAGATTCGATTCCCATTAGGTGGAATTAAATATTATACTTTTTATTTCCTGCTCTGGTAATGAACACAGCGTGGTGTTGTTGGGTTGAGTTACTCATCGCCCAATCCCTCAAGAATTTGACGAAATATGGGAAATGGAAGTGTACGTAGCAGCACATAGCAGGTTAGTCAGAGGGAACCTAGGAACCTACAGTTAAGACACAATTCCCACCAGACAGACTTTCCGCCTTATTCTGATTCAATGTATATTTGAATTTATAATTTAGGTAAAGTGAGAAAATTTAATCAAGGCACTATAATGATGTTTATTTTTCTAGTTTAATAAAATTTCATATCTGGGGCACCTAGCTTTACGCTCGTGTAACGCTACGCGGCAATTATGTTCTATATAAGAAAACGGTGTTAAACATTTGGATATAAATTATTACAGTATTTTTTTTTATATTTTTTTAGGTTTTATGCTTTTTACCCGACTGCAAAGGAAAGGTTGTGTTTTTAATGCGTAGCATAGTAGTCAGTGTAACCGTAGTGTTTAAATACTGTGTTTCTCATTTTACGCTTAATTTTTTGCTTCACGTTGTAGCAGAAGGAACTTAGAGTTAAGGCACTTCTTCCTCCACTTTCGGTGCTAAATGTGAAAAATTCATTTCGCCGTAGTGAGAATCGAGCCCACGAGAATCGATATGGCGGCCTTATAATTATTATAAGTAAATATTTGTATTTTTTACTTTATAAAATAAAAATGGAATAACTTAGCGACGTTTGACGTACACGAAAAAAAACCGTCCTTTATTTAGAGCTCCTATTACTTTATGTTCCCCTGGTACTCGAGCCGGACTAAAATTGAGGTTTTCTTTTACCTTTTTCTTTCGTTTTTTAATGACGTTTGGATCGTACTTAGAAAAATCTATCTTCTTTTAACCTACTTTAGGTACTATATGATTTGGAAACGTGCCACAGTCACTATCCTAGAAGTTATGGAGTATCTGTCTTTATACAGCATCTAGCTTCGAATCAATCTACGTTTAGTCACGTAACTAAACGCTGCGCTATTATATCTACCAGATCAGGAAAATGAAAAAAAAATAAATAGCTCTGCCACTTAACACGCAACGCCTCCAGAGTTCGGCAGAAAGTGACACTTAACACTAGGTTCCCACTGCCTACCCTGTTGCGTGCGGGATACAGCGTGAAGCTGATTTCATGTAATTTGATTTTTAATTAAATATCCCCGAGCGGGAATCGAACCCACGTCCCACGCGTATACAATCACATGCTATCCCACTGCACCAAGCCTGTCTAATACGTTTTTTTCTTTTTAAAACAACTACGACTTACGTAATTTATTATCTTTTTTACACACTAAAAATATTTACCTCAAACAAGAATCGAATCCACACCCTGCAAACGCTAGAAACAAAATGAAACAACACGAATTATTACGTACGTTTATTCGCCATTAAAGTGACACCCAATGATCATAATGTTTATTTTAATATACAAAACAATAAACACATGTATCACAGAACAATTTTATAGTGCTAAAAATTGACTATACATCGAAGGTGGACGAGCACGAGTAAAGAAAATGTAGACACACAAAAACTATTACATATATTTGGGTATATTACTAAAACAATGTATAATACGGTCAGCTAGTCGTGGCCGCTTTAAAAAGTTAGGTTTTATGAACTTTTGCGCATTGGTCACTCGGTTTGAAAATAATTGGATGTTAGAAAAATCGTAAAATCAAATCTGCGCTGCCTTTTCAAGCTTAGTGTAAGGTAAGTTGGCCAATTCATTCCCTCTCGTGGGAATCGAACCGGTAACCGTCGTTTGCAGTATAAAAGCTATGGCGCTGTGCCATGACGGTGCCATTAATTTATAAAATTTCAATTAACATTCCTCCTAAATTCTATTCACATGAAAAAATATGATATTGTTTATAAAGAATAAAATAATTGAAGAAAAATAATTCCAAAGTCTAATTAAGCCATACTTAGAAATAACAATTGTATTCTTTTTCTTTTGTGTGCAATAAAGTATAAACTAAGCTAACTAAACTAAACAATTTTTCTGCCTCTTTGTCGAAGCAAAGATATAAATTTCAATTATTTCGTAAAATATTGAATTTGCTAATAATTCCATTTTTTCGACAATTCATTTCAGTTTTATCTTGCATGTACATAAATCGAGGCAAAAATATTTTTTCTCTCTTCATACATGCCCTCATGCTTTTTACGTGACCTTCCTCCAGTATCATTTAGACTATGTTTTCGAAGGTCAGCCGAGGTCATACTCTACCTCTCTTACCACTTTTCCATCATAAATATTTTTTGCCATTCTTTCATCACTCATTCGTTCGACGTGCCCAAATCAGCTGAGCACGTTCTTCTTTATTCTCACCGTACATCCTCGCTAGTACCTGTCATTCTGTGTATCTCTTCATTGCTTCTACGTTCTCGTCGAAAAGCAGAAAACATAAAACGTCTACACTATTAAATAATAGATATAGTCACCTTACTAAAAAACTCAATAGGATTTTTTTTATTAAAATTGATTTAGTAATATACCATTAATCTACAAACAAATAAAAAAAGTTATATTATTAAATATTAACCTATTTCGTTATTATAAATAAATACATAGTACTCGTATATTTACAGTTATTTAGCGTTATGTATAGAATTTGGCACGACGATATAATATTTTCGGTCCATGTTTCACAATGAAAAATAAAGTTTAGAAAGTAAGAAATCTTTATAAAAATAAATATTTTATTTCTTAATAATTTTGTGGAATATTATAAATAAAATAACTATAAAAAATGCATAAATAATATATATAATAATCAATATTTTTAAGAAAAGTAAACTGAGGAAGAAATTTAACATGTAGGTAGGTCAGAGACTAGATGAAAAAAGAGGGTTTTTCCTTTTAAGGTTTAAAGGCATGCCTCATTATCTATGTATTACAAAGCTTGCCGTATCGTAGCTTCAAAAGGTCATAATAAGCACTAAGATACTAAAATTTTGTTGTGACACAGTATATAAAATACCAGGGAGTAAGAGGCTTCGCCCGCTTAAAGTAATTTTTATATTATAGCCAAATTATTCAAAATTGTTATATACTTTATAGTCTGTGTTTTTATGATGTATGAGCTATATTACTGTAAAGTTTCATTTAAATCCGTTCAGTAGTTTTTGAGTAAAAGTGGAACAAACATCCTCCCAAACATACACATTTATAATATTAGTAGGATAGCATAGAATAGTGATTATGTATTTTTCTACTTTTTGCCACTAAATCATAAAAAAACAATCCTCATTTTGATACAAAAAAATTGCAAAGCATAATGCGTTAATATTACATTGTAGTACGAAACGTGAATGCTATTCAGTGGTGAATAATTTTTGGTTTAGTGTATGCCCAACGCTCCGTGTACCGTGAGAACTACTGACCTACTCGTACTAGTGGCTTTTTTGTATTTTTTATTTGAAGAATAATATTAAGAATAATAATGTAGGTTGTTAGTGGTTAGGTTCAAATGTAGGCCCAAGCAGTACGCTTGTACCACCCATTTATACCACACCAGCTATAGGAATGCCAGAAAGAAAAAGGAAACTGAAAGATGATCAAGGAGGCAGAGGACGAGGAGGAGGCAGCGTTGGTAAACAAAGGCATAATCCATCAGGCATAAATATCCGACAATATTGTTCAGAGCAAACCCTCATGTAGTCATGTCCAGCATACTGGTGCAAAGTCACCTTCACCATAGGGCGCAAACTATGGTGGAGATGGAGGCAGCGGTTGGAATGTTAATGGAACCTCCTTTCACTAAGTTCACTCAGTTCCATTTTCCCTCGAATTCTGGAGGTATTGCGTGTTGAATGGTCGAACTATCAGAGCGAGGAAATTAAATTAGATATATTTTTTTTCCTCGAGTGGGAATCGAACTGGCAACCGTCACGTTTTCAGTCTCACGCTTGTGCCCCTACGCTACGACTACGAATAATTTATAATAATACATAAATAACACGTCATCCTAAAATTGTGAAAAAGTTTTTATGAAACAAGCATTAAATCTGCAATTCGAATATTTTATTCAGTTAAGAATAACTTGGCAAAGACTTGGAAAGTTAAGACATATAGTTAATAAGACATACAGTTGTGTTATTTAAGTGTGAATCTTGATATATGCGATCGCGTGGAGCTTATCCAAGATGGAGATTTTTTATGTTTTTCTTTCATAAATCATTTAAATGCTTAGAAGAAAATTATTCATACGAATATAACTTTATTGTACCCTGTTATAATTCGTATTTTATTTGGATTTTTATAAATATTTTTCTCCGAGTGAAGAAAATCTATTTTCCTTACATTTGTTATATATTTTAGGAAGCATTTAATAAATATGTAACGGGACTCGAACCCCTATCTCTTAAATAAAATCTAAGAATAACACTTTAAATCAATCCCCTGAGTGATAGTCGAATCCACAACGGTCATGTTGATGGCCAAACAATATACCGCTGTGCCATGACGGCTTTATATCTAAATAATATTATTTAAGAAATTGAACTATTTTACATATTTACTAAAACCAATTGATCGAAACATAGATTTTCTATTAGGAATGAATAATCACGAAACTTCAAAGTTACTTCTTTATAAGAATCTACTTTTGTATAATTATAATAAAATTTTAAACTTTTAAAAGTAAAATAGCTATTCCACGAACACAATTTATTTTTTAACGTGAACAAGTGTTTCTTTTTACTTTTCTTTGAAGTATAATACAAGCTGTATTTTAGTGTTGTACGATAAGGAGCTTTGTTCCAGTGGTTAATCCGTGATTAAATATACAATGCAAAAGCAAAGATTGGAAATTTTTAATACAATTTTTTTTATTTTAATTATAGAAACTTCTCTTGATTTTAAGTGATTTATCACTGTTTTCGTTTTCTTGGTATCACACGTAAATTTTTGTGTTAGGTGCCAAGTTCTGGAAAAAAATATAGCGTTATTCTTAAATACAGTACTTGATTGGTATAAAAGAAAAAAATATTTAAAAAATCTATAAATTTTACATATTATTCTGTATTTGTAAATATCTACATGTAAAACATGGACCGAATGACTGACATCTAGACTTATTCAAGTAATTAATAGTTAAGAATAATAAAATAGATGAGATATTACGATACTTAACTTAAAGGCAGTAGTAATTAATTGGATTTTAGAATATATCTCTAATAGAAAAACTAAAAAATGTTTTAAACATATTCAATACAAACGAGCAATTGTTTTGCAGTGTATGTAATGTATAATACACAAAAGTATAATAATAGGCCTTTAGACATTCGTAAGAATTTCGTTGCAAGCATTTTTTTCTATTTATACGATTGTTACTAGAAAACTATTACTTAGTGTTAAAACACTCCTTTCTCCACTTGCCACTCGAATTCAAGACCTGGCGAGCTGAGTGGCAGGACTTACCGCCGCAATTTTTTAGACAGTTACCTTACATTATAATACAATATTACGATCTTACACCATTTCAGTAGTAACATATGTAAATATATATATTTAATTATAATTTTTACGTGTAAGAAAACATCGAAATTCAGTGCTTGCTATATTTATAGAATAATTTATTTTTTATTTTTTCAATATATTTTTTCTGACTTGAATTTCCACCCATTCTTGTATATTATTTTAATTTGTTTTATAGTTATAGTTTTATTTACAAAATGAAATTATTTTACGTATTTTTTATTTAGGTATAATAAAGTAAATGAAGCTGGCCGTATATATCAAAACTTTGTTTTTTAGTTACGCAAATTCCAAAAAAAGCTAAAAAATCTCTAATATCGTACCTCATTCTTAATTATAACATCATCCATTTGTAATTTCATATCCAAAAAGCCTTAATAGAAAACTGATACAGGAAATGTAAATAAAAAAATATTTATAAAGAAATTTCACATACAAATGAAACAAACTTAGAGCATGACTGTTACTAAATTATGAAATTAAGCCAAGTCATAGAGTTGAAAAGAATTATTTACGCTCGAAAGTGACATCATTTGTATCGAGTTCTCGTTTAATAGCCTTTTGTCTGCACCAGCCGGGGCCAGAACAAAGCTTTTAAGATAGCAATAAAAACTTACAACGTTTAAAATAGAATATAAAAACGCCAGAATAAAACATTTTTAACAGGATTTTGAATATAAAATGGTTGAGATTATGTTTAAGATACATTGTTGCTAATATTTTACAATTTAATTGTGTAATAATCGTTTTTTGTACATTTATTTAAAGTGACAAGTAATCGAATAGAAAATCGATTTTAAAAAAGTTGGCAGAAGATAGTACATCGTTACTTTTTTATTAGAAGTGCTATGTTTATAATTTGTTTAAATATATTTTATTTTTTTATTCATTATATTACAATATGTTTTAGAAACAATGATCGTAAGATTTTATTACATTTATAACATTTTTATTTATTTTAATTATAATTAATAGTACAAAACCGAAAAATCGAAACATCAAAATATCGAATGGGTGGAAAGAATTATCTACCTATAATCTATACTTTTTTACAATAACCACCTGGTTGCTATCCATTAAACTTGTCTCAAGGCACTGTATTTAGATAATATATGAAATGAGATGCACGACGCCAACACCACTGCTGTCTTGGCGGAACTAGAACCTGCGGACAAAGACAAGTTATGTAAGGCATTACTATAATTAATAATAATAATAATAATAAGGCATAGACATTACATCATCATCATCATCATTATTACATCATAAGAGGCTATCGCTTAGCTGT